>JACMIF010003225.1:0-11277 GCA_014805445.1 Diplogasteroides magnus
GTCGCGTCGCGGTCAATCGATAACTTGCAGAACACCAACCAGAAGAAGTATGCTGCCGTCCACGACAAGCTTTGCCCTCAGGACTAACTCCCCATGCCCATTATGTCCTTTGTAGAGTTTCGAGTAGTGTAGTTTGTAACTCCTCAAAATGACGGCACTTTATACCACCAGGAGTATCAATTCGGAATTATACATCCCGAATATCGCTATGAAATAAAGGGCTGAAATCAAAGAATCATTCGTTGTACTACACATCTCAAAGGAACATCACATGGGAAAGGGAAAGGGAAACATGGAATGGTTTGATTTGTGGAGTGTCTATGATTACTGTCAATTGTGTTCATGATTCATAGAAAAGTGGATGACTGGTCGAGGAGAAAAATGAGAGGCGCAGGAATTCCTACTAAGGTTTCAAAATCGGTTGTGAAGTGCTTTTCTCATTAGTCTATTCCACTCGGAGCGGTCATCTATCGCACGCGGAGACAGCCGCTCCGATCGGATCAGACGAATGAGATATGCACTCTCATTCCCACTTATCTCTTCTATAGTATCAAGATCGGTAAGAGAAATTAGTTCTTCCTTCCATCCTAATGAGTGGAAGAGAACGTCTTCCCATGGTGAAACTCTTCATCTTTTGACTCGTTCTGCTAAAGAAGACAAAATGAAGTTACTTAGATACGTGAAGATATCAACCAAATGAAGGAGTATACTATAATCACCTTCTTCTTACAAATTCATAACGTTATTTTGGATGACAATTATTAGAGTTGTTCGCAGCTGTCAATAGTCGATCTTCTCATTCACAATGGAAATAGGATCATTTATGTCATGATTGATGGCTGCAGTTGCATCCTTTCTTCGTGGCAATTCGATCGTTCTCTCTGGTTGCATTCAAATTTGGTCGTTTTTCTCACTTCAAGTGATTAGATTACAACCGGTAGTCGCCTCTTGAACAAGGTTAATTGACTCCCTATCTCCATTGCGAATCACATCAAGAGTGACATTTCACACTGTCAGGGGATGGCGACAACCTTCATTCCTATCTCATTCATGGATCAGACATATCCAGTCCCCCACTCTCATTTGAGCCAAGGGGATAAGCCACTAAATGCTTATCTTCATCCTTAGTTGGGTTGTTACATTGAGGTTCTCTAACCATCACAGGTACTTTAGCAACTTTTTGCTTTCTTCAGTCCCCGACCCCTGTCGTGTTTTGAAATTTCACAGACAAACATTTACATTCTCCCACTGAAAGTATTCTAGTACAACAATGCTCAACGTGTTATCCTCTGTCTTTGAGTCTAGGTTGATAGATGTAGATCGGTATCTCGTCTCATATTTCAAAGTCCTTCTGTTCTTTTGGAGTCAAGAGGGGGGATTAGATGCAGTCATACATGGTTGATCCCTCCTCCTCCTCCCTCTTTGGCCACCTGTGCTTCTTGTCTCTATCAGGTCACTACTCTCCCTCCTTTCAAACAGTCCCTTCTAATTGCAACCCCCCGCAATCCCCCCTTCTGCTACCATTTTACCGACAAAGACACTACGAGCTGGCAGAAAGCGTTTTTGGATCTCGAAGCGAGTCAACAGATTACGGTATCCAAGACATCATTGCCCAATCGAGAAAGGGGGCCTTTGAGTGGCATTCTCTGTTCACTCATCCTAACATCTGTAGACATCTCTCCTATTCATCCCCCTCTTCCCCTCAAAAGAACCTTCTTCCTCCCCTCTCTTCTGTCTTGTCTTGTATTTCATTGCGCAACTCTTCCATTCATGCCCATTGCGTATTCCTCTTCTCTCAGTCTCAATCCCTCCAGGACACAATACTACTCTTCCAACAGTCCCGACACCCTTGGGACAAATCCATGCCCCAGGCAGGATCTATTTATTACTATGATGGTGTGAGACAATTAACCATTGTGTCATCGGTGTTCGTTTGTCTATTCCCTTGACAAGAGTGATTCCCTTCCATTGTCACCTCTCATATGTGATGGAGCACTGCCTATGGGTGGGAGTCCAGGTGCCAATGGATGTTCCCGCCTTTTCTGAGGGACGCCGAATAAGGACTCACTCCCCACTCTATACGACCCCACTCAACACTACCTCAAGTCTTTGACGACAAGCAAGCGGTTTTACTAATACAATCTTAATTCCTACTTGTAAGCATCGGTTTGAAATTTTGTTTTCACTTTCTCATTGTGTTTTCTGATCAGTCACTGTACTGATCAAAGGAGAGCGCATTCGGAACATCTCTCAACCCGAGTCCTTTCTCCTTTCACACTTGACTCATGGCTCATGGTCTTCGTTGAATAGCTGTCATAATGGATTGGATGACCTTTTCGGCCCCTCTTCCCTTCTCCTTCTTTCTATGCCAATTTGAATACCATCCAAACCCCTTTTTTGACCGAGGCGTTAGGACGTTTTTCTTCAAGGTTTTTCGTCCTTCGAGATGGTATCTCTTGATGAGAATCTGGCATAGATGATAGAAGGGAAACCATTTGACTCCTCCTCCAACAAGTCGTTTGGATCATTAGACTCAATCAACCTCTGATTACTTCATTCGTCTGTCTCAGATCATAGAGAACCACTGAGGATACTTGACTGTAATTGAGTTGACTAGGTGGTTGAGTGGTTGAAACCATCTATGGTTGATTGATTCTTCTTCTTCTTTGTCCGTCAGTGCCATTATTCCGTCCCTCAACTGTCATTGGAGCCTCACGAGTTACAGCTGCGCAAAGTGGGAGGATGAGAGGGGGAGAACATCCATCATAGTCTCTTCTTTCTATTGTCTACCAAGGTGTTCATCCCTACAAAGAAACCCTTCATTAGTTGTAACAAATAATCTCTGTTCCTTCATTTACACTCCATACAAGAACAAGCTAAACATCATCATGACCCATCCTTTGTATGCAATCAGCACCTGGTAGCCACGGGGGTTCGTCTCATCTCCTTAGTGCTTGTATTTGGCCAATTAGAGACAGCCCCACAGATCGAGAAAGACAGGCAGGTACACCTACAGTACCCCTTTGAGAGATTCCAGTTAAGACCACCAGACTCCTTTTACTCTCTCTGACCAGATAGACATACCACTTGTTCTCTTTTACCATCCCCCGTAATCCCTTCCTTCCATCCCAGGGTGTCTCCTTACAGTCATTGCCTCCCCGATCAGTCATTACCTGCTTCCTCTCCCCATCTGACACACCGTGATGGATGAGTCCCGGTTGTCCTACCGTAATCACCTATCGCAATCTTTCCCTTCAAAAGACCGCCGACACTTGTCGCTTGTTCTCATATCTGATCACCCCAAGTTGTCTCAAACTTCTCTCTCTTGACAAATGTGATGTGAGTCAGTCCGATTATGGCCTTAGGTCCCATCTTGTCTGGTATACCCAGTAAGTCTCCCCCTCTGATCCGGTCAGTCTCTATTGTGGGCGGCCCGTCGTTTGAATGTAGGCGGCTAGAGCGGCAGAGAGAGTGCGCACGCGACGAGTCAGAGACGCAGTGTGGGTAAGGACTGTCGTTTCATCCTCTCTTTTCACTGCACGTTTCCTTCCCTTGAACAGCGTTTCACTCTTCTATTTTTCTACTATTCAATTTGCTACCTTATTTAACACCAGTGATCAGTTGTTGTATCGTGATTTGATCTCGCTCTGTCCTTGGTTCAAGCGATTTCGGATTTGAAATGCATGATTTCAGGCGGAAATAAAGTGAAATCGGGCAGAGGAGAGGAGTAGATAGAGGATGGCTGATGATGGAGATGAAGTGAAGGTCTTCAGAAGTCACGAAGATGACGAGACAGAAGCTCCTTCACTTGCTGATGATAAGAAGGATGTTGCAATGGAAGAGGAAAGCGACTGCAAGAATTCAATTTTCGGTTTGTTTCTACTTTTTTCTTATCATCCAACCTTTTGATCGCTCTTTAATTACGTAATTAATTTAGACACTATTAATTATCGTGTTAGGCTGCCTGATGGGGTTTCCGATTATCATTTTCTCCCACTGGTTACGGTAATTGGCGGTATTTTCCCTTGAGGATTAGCGTATGGTTCTTGGCATTTGCGTGAATAGGTGTTATCGATGGTACGCGTGGCTGTATGTGAGTGTGTGATGGATGAAATAGCCTGTCGGCATCCCTTTGATGTGGCCATTCTCATTCCCTTTTAGGGTCACTTTCTTCTCTCTTCTCTTTGAATCTTGTAGAGACTGGACTAAGTGACATCCCCCCTTCCCTCTGATTAGTGACAGATGATCAGTGTGTGATATGCATCCATCGATTGATCGGCCCCCGGAAAGAGGTCCATAATAGTGGTTGCGCAATGGCCATTGACCTCTGCCGATGCATGCCTATCGGTTTGGTGGTGACTATTCTTCCGGTCCATCAATAACCACCTCTTATCAAGACGCCCCCTCTTCACTCTTTGTAATGAGTAAAGGGGTGGCCACACACACTTTAGTGGAAGGGCTTGTCTAGGGGATATGCAAATTGATATGGGGGTGGTTTACACGAAAAGGTGCGGCCAAGTAAAGATCAAAGGGACACGAGTAAACGGAAGGAGTGGGTTATGGACCATAAAGGGGGACTTGCAAGGGAGATTGGTAAAGACAAGCAGGACTCACTAGATGGTCAGAATATTGCTTCCGATATCAAGAAAATGATTGTTTGTATTTGATTACTGTAAGTGAGTGAATCAAACTTTGTTGCAGGTGTCCGTAGTGCCTTCATGCCAGCCATGGCCTCTCCCTCATTCCTTCCCTTCATGGCCCCGTACTCTCCAAGTTTCGCTGCTGCTGCAGCCAGTTATCCATTCATGATGGTGAGGATACTCTTCACGGGTTACTGTAGAATGGGATCGTATTTTTATTCGGTTTTTTAAACTTACCGTAAGTAAGTGATACCTGGTCAGGTATCTCTTTCCTGTCGGTTCCTCGTTGCACAAAGTTCTTATTTTGATTACATGTAACACTCCTTCAATACTTCTGATATTCGCGGGAGCAAAAATCATGTGAACATTCCTTGGCAGAACACCCCCTTCTGACCTCACAGTCTAACCTGGTTATCCAATAGTCCGTCACATGCTAATTAGTGTGCCTTTGGCGGAACCTCCCCCATAAAGGAGACCGCCCACAATATGGGACTCAAATTTCAGAGAAGAAGACCTCCATTGAGTAATTACATGCATATCAAAGTAGTAGTTGCACATGGATGATATTTGAATAGGGGGCCGTAGTACCATTACAACTCTCTAAGTAGGGGGATGAACTTTATTTGTATTTGATTATTCCGTTCCGTTTGCAGAATCCAATGGCGAACGCCATGGCCCTCCAGATCCAACAGAGAATGTCGCCTGCGTACCAACTAATGAACATGAGTATGGCAGCAATGGCACCAATGAGTCCCTCGTTCGCAGCCACAATGGAATTCCAGAGGTTAGTGGATGAGACAGAGGATTGCTCGAGTTGTTGTTTTCTCAAGTTATAGACAAAGGATGTGTGATCCAGTGAGTTTCGAGTGGGAACGGCAGTATTTATTCTGTTCTAAGATTTAGTTATGATCACATTTCAATATTTTCATACAAATTCATTATTTTGACTTATTGCAGGTTACTCCAAGCAGCAGCTTCTCCTGGTGGTTTCCCCGGTATCCACAACCCACTCAGGAACGCCAATCCACTCAATCAGGTATGTGCTACTCTTGTTGCTACTCGTTTTTGATGCTTTATCATTCGCCTGTACACGCAGTGTGATAATTGCAATTTCGCACATCTTGATTTCCTGAATACCGAAACGCGGGATTCCGTGAATTGAGCATGATGTTTGACTTTTGCATACTAGATTTATATCATTGAAACAATAAGTTGATTTCTTCATTATGATTTTGATTTCTTCTGTTCAGATGAATCAAAGGTTCGGAGGTATCAACATCGGCAATCATCAGATTCCCTCCACTGCATCGTCAGCCAATACGACTCCTAAACGGAAGAGGGAGAAGGAGGAACACATCAAGGTACGGTAGTCTTTGTCATAACTTAAAAAATTGATACGTTTATCAAGTGTAGAATAATAATTAATGTATTTCCGTAAGTGGTGTGAGACTGATTTGTTTGGTTTCATTTATCCAGTAGGGGATCAGTCAGGAATAATTTATTCTTGTGTTACGAAGTTATCAGTAGGACTTTTTGGGACAATTCACCAGGTTTAATTTTAAGTTACTGTATTTACCCTAACAATGAGATAAGGAACGGAAGTTGACTGTGATTGTGTTTACAGAAGCCGATGAATGCCTTTATGTGGTTCATGAAGGAGAATCGACCAACATTGATGGAGGAAGAGGAATTCAAGGAGAAACAAAGTGCAGAACTAAACAAAGTCAGTCAAATCACACTCCTATCTTTTGATTTATTTCAATCTCCCGTTTCCTCAAAACGAAGCTCATAGTGTTTTCGCAAGCCATTGCTCTCTTTCTTTCCTACTTATCTTGCTTGATATATTTCGATTCGGCACAGTAGTATTCATTTCAGGAATTGGGGAAACGATGGCAGACACTACCGAAGGACAAACAACAGAAGTATTACGATATGGCCAATGTGAGTGATGCATGAATATTGATTGATTACGGTATAGATCGTTATTCTAAATTCTTTTTTTTCAATCTCCCCAGCTGTGATCTCTCGTAAGATGAGTTGGCAACTGGGATGAAAGAAGTTGTTTACATTCCCTTTATGAATATTTATTCTTTTTCGAATGGGCGAGAATACTTGATAACAGTAATGATTGTGTAACAGTACGACGAATAATTGGGTTACGGTATTTGTCGTTTCAGAAGGACAAGGAGGATCATCTGAGGAAGTATCCGAACTGGTCTGCAAGAGAGAACTACGCCATCCACAAGAAGACGAAGAAGAAGAGAGACCGCAATATTGGTCAGTTTTCGATACTGTAGTCTTGTGCAAGCGAGTACTGTAATGGGGTTAGAAGCAGTAGTTACGAGCTATCGCAATAGTGCAAGAAAATCTGCTGGGTTTTATTGAGATAAAATTACAAATGTTAGCATTGCCATCTTTTATCTGGACATCTTAAATCCCGTTTGTAACCGCGATGTTGCATGTTCAAATGGGCGGTTCCGGTGGGTGCTGTATCCCTTCTCTATTGTCCGATGACCGTAACCACCACCTGTTCTTTCCCCTTTAAGCCTACAGTATCTGTTTGCTCATTGGTGCAAGAGAGCAAACAATGGGGCGAGGGAGTGACGGGGGACAGAGGGAATAGGGGGGGGGGTTATTAATGAAGGGAATAGGAAAGGGGATTAATGAGTGATAAGAGAGTAGAGATTATTGATGAGAAGGGATTAGAACACTATTCACACGAGAAGAAAATGAGTTCATTGTGATGAAAGAGGGACTGAAATCATGGAATTGCAACCAGGAGGATTTTGACCGTTGGCATAGATGAAATATTAAGTTGAAAGAAAAAAATGTAATGAACTGAGCAAATTGAGAATTTAATTCAAATAATAAGGAAAAGTCCTTGTGATGTAAGTAATTGTTCTTCCTTTCAGATAGTTCTGAAACGAAGAAGTGTCGTGCTCGTTTTGGAGTGAACGCCCAGGACAAATGGTGTGCACCATGTAAAAGGAAGAAGAAGTGTGCCTTTGTGATGACTGCAGAGGAGGAAGCGAGGGAGAGGGAGAGTACGCATAGTACACATTCTATGCAGTCATCAACACAACAAAGGGCCAGTGATAGTGGTCAGTTTTTATTATGAGTCAATGCTCTTAGGGTTGTTTAGAGGCCAATTCTTGGTCCTATGGTCTTTGTATCATTGACTCTTTTTTTCTTCATTAAACTAGGTGATTTGGAGTGTGACGTGGTCTATTAGATGTCTAGACACATTATAAATTGATCAAGTCTCTATGTGGAAGAGTATTCTAATGTGAATTCATTTCAGAAAGTGATCTCGAAGATGACGAGCCCATGGTGACAGAGCAGGACCTCAAAGATCACGCTTTGGCTGTGTAGTGAGTTGTAGACTCAAGATTGTAATAAACTACAAATGTGTATCTTTTCCGTTTCTTAGACTAATTGTGAAATGCCTTGCCGTAGTAGCCCTTAGGAAGTTTCACATGCATGTTTCTGTTATTATAAATAGTACATTGTCTGCTTTTTCTCCCATTCGTCGCCGTTGATTGTTGTGTGCCCACTACCGTATCTCGTATAGTCTTTGTTCTTTTTTAAAATATTCATTCTCATACTTTCTAAAATCGGGTTATAATAAGCAGGGTTGCGCATCTCATTGAATTTCCTATATGGAGATAAGCATGTTCTTTGCTCAGACATTCTAGACCTCTTTCTCTCACTAATGACCATCATCATGACTTACCGTATCCTCCGCCTCGCATGTTTGAATTGCCCGCCCCCTGAATCAGGTTTAATCCACGCTCATTTCAGTCAGATTGTAATCATTTAGACTTACGAAGATACTCCAGAACGAATGAGTTCCTTTGCTCACAAATTGAGACATTTGCATGACCACCGTAATAAAGCATTCAGAGACATTACTTTGTTGGGAATACACATCCGATACTGTTGACATTTCAAACAGATTCAGCATAAAGAAAGGATCGATGTTTATGTTTCTTGATAAACATAAAATCGATTTGACCCGAATTATCACATTCCTTTGTTTCTCTCTCATCTCTGATGAATTGTTTTACTTTCAACAAGAATCTTATGACGACTTTGGATGAAGTTTGAACATTTAAAACTATTTATGGACAACGGGAAGGTTATACACAGATAAAACAACAGCCGTTTCTATGAGATCGAAAAGGAAATCTTCAGTATCTAGAAGTACACAAGGTGGTATTTGATAGTGGAGAGAAAGATCTGAAGTATCCGTATAAATGATATTAGTACTTCAATCTTCTCAATTCTTCGTTCGATCTCCATCGTCTTCCTGTATAGAACAAATGACTACTTCATTCTAATTAATAAAACATTTCAATGCACAAAATTGGACAGACCACGATTCTTCTACAACACCTTGAAGAAGGGAAAAACATTCTAAGATTTTCCTACTAGTGTTTTCATATCGGCAGTAAAGTGCATTTCTCATTCGTCAAATCCACTCGGAGCGGTGGTCTTTCGAACGTAGAAACAATGGGCCCGCGGAAATTAGGCGAAAGAGAAATGTACTTTACTACTGTTTTATAAACCCTACGTCCTACCATGTTGTGTGTGTGGAATATTGTTCTCATTCGATCCCATTCCATTATCTTCATATTCATCATATCTCTTCTTTAATTCCTCCAACATAAAAGACAACCATGATCGACCGAAAATCCCTTGCCCCTGTAATTGAGAATACATCATACCATGACATACATGATGTAACAGACCTTGTATGAACCATTACAGTATCGGATAAGTTTCATCTCGGATACCATTGAAAGGTCCTTCTCAACTTGAACTCTCACATTCATTGTCCAGTCTTTCTGTTCACATGATTTCAACTGAAATAATTCCATTCAAGGGGATATAAATCGGTAAACGTATCGTCATTCTTCTCCGCAGAGCGGTTGTCTCATCCCTGATAAACATGCTCGCTACGGAGAAGAATGAGGACAAGATTTACCGATTTGGAACCCCTATTCGATTCCTTTGAAGAACGAAATTTCAGCAGAAATCTCAACTAATGATTCGGTAATGCCATCCCCATTTCTTCCGAACCCTTGTCGCTCAATCCGAAAACATCTCATCCCAGTCCACAAACTGTCTTTACCTCCTTGTAGAATCCTCCAGCATTTGTGGGAACGAGAATGTTATTTGAGTGACTCCAAGTCTTGATTGAACATCCACCATTGCCCACACAAAGGAAGATTCTCTGGGGCACAACAGTCAAAAGACATTCCTCAAAGAGAAACAGTGGCATTTGTGTGAAGAGCGAAATCCAAAGAAGGGAAAATAAAAAGAAATTGTTCGGAGGTTGAAGTTTCGCCACTTGGTCAAGAGGAAGCATGTCTTACATTGGATATTTCTCCGGGAGTACATGACATGTACATACTAAGTTCGTCGTTCTTGGGGAACATTGCACTTTCACTCTGAAATGAACATTTCATTCAATTGAAGTCGACTAATTCTTTTCATTCTAACCAAATCAATCAGTTTTCAACTCAGTGGAGGCACAATCACTCAAATGCAATTTGTCTTACCTTCAGATAGATCTTCTTGTATGGATTCTCCACAAATCCTTGAACATCACACGTGTAGAAGTGACGATCTGATTAGAGGAATGAGCCTGTGACAGTATAATCTATTACCTTCACCCCATGCCACTCGATCACCGAAGGCCATAACAATGGCAACTGTAAGTCCATTCATATCTCTCTGAGACTACCGTAATCCTACCAATGAGCCTCAGTTGTTTATCCTCGTTAGTCTTGTTCATGTAATCCACTCTTGATCCATTCAGATTGGATGCACCCTGAATGAATGTTTTGGAGAAGTTGACGAGTTTAAACTAACGAATAAAGTATCGTATATTTCAGCCACAGTAACATCGACGTCTCTTTCCTCGATGATAATTCTCACTCCTTCTTCTTCTTTCCATTCGCATTCCATTTCTCCACTGAAATTGAGCATGTTCATAATATGGTTTCTCAATAGGTAGTAAAGTGCATTTCTCATTTGTCTGATTTCCGTGAAGCTGTTGTCTCTACGTTTGACAGACAACTACCCGGAGTGGATCAGACGAATGAGAAATGAACTTTAAGACCGTTTTAGAAACCCAAGTTCATAACCGAATGAGTAAATAACTGACTCTTCGAATGCAACAAGAAGTGCAAGATGATCCGATCTTCGATAGACCAATCGAGATGAATACAGTCTCTCTTTCTGCAGAACTTTCAAATAGTTACTGCGCTCTGAACCGTCCTCTAATACATGAATAAAGGGGATAAAGACGAGAACACCATGGACATTTGCGCCAAAATAGTGAAATGGTTGTCGTCATTTGCACGGCGCAAATGTCCATGAAGGGTCTGACTGACATTTGATATCTCCCATGAGGAGAGCTGCCAATTTAATTGCAGCACCGATACAATTGCACACGATTCCTGAATCAATGTCTAGCGGTGTCAGTCGTGTAAACAAAATTTAGAAGTCGGCATATTTACCTACAGGGTGCGCCATAATTACCCGACCGAATTATGTTTTGTTCTGCAATTTTTCTCAGTGCTTGAATAACAATGATCACTGCATATTATATTCCAGAGTGCACCACAAA
>JACMIF010003226.1:0-15247 GCA_014805445.1 Diplogasteroides magnus
AAGCTAGTTTGACTGGTGTAAAGGTTTTTATGTTTTGGTCCATAACAATCACGCTTACATCTTAGATGACAAGTAACAATTGCCGAGCACATACCCTAGTGGCGCAACTGGGTAGCGTTCTGCGCAGTAGTCTGAAGGTCGGCTGTTCGGCGGCAGTTAAATTTTACCACGAGATGATTGTTTTGCAAAATTTAATTTTGTAATGGGCGTATTTTATGTGAAATTTGGACCTCCAGCCTCTTCTCTATTAACACTTTATAACAACAATATCAGATATTATCTGAGGAAAGAGTTCCCATGACCGAGTAAGGGGAGGGAGAGGGAGCGATTTTCAACTTTCGAGGTCTCTCTGTTGATGCGTTTCGCGCTCGTTTACGGTCAATATCTCAGCGCAGAGAAAAGATATCGCCAAACGGAAAAAAAGGTTTTGTAACGGAGGCCCAGAGCTATCATTCGAGCCTACGTACATGGTCCAGAATAAAAATTGGTCCGACACCTTGCGGTCTCTAAGCATAGTTGGAAAGTGATTGAAATGAGACGGGCAAGGAGAGGTGTCAATGAAGAGAAGAATGCGAAAATCGAGGTCCCGGACGCCTTTTATATGCGATGTGAGGAATTGCGACCTAGTCTTTTCCTCGTTTTCTTACCAAGCTGTGGCATATTCGACTGTAATAGAGTAGATTTCGAGGAAGAAAGGAATCGACCATGACAGGAAAGGGCTGGCGCTGCACCAGAGGCGTTGCTCGGTAGGGTCAAATCCTTAAAGGGACGGAATAGTCAACTGCCTTTTTAAAAAAATTTCGCACTGCCACGTACTCCCGCGCGGAACGCTTGCCTCTTGTAGGCTGAAACCGACCGTACATTCAATTTTTTGGCGCTTTGCCAAGTTTTTCGCGCTCTAAATGCTTCTACCGTTTTCGCCGTTAATTTTTACCTTTTTGTCATTTATGTTAGTTTCGTTAGCGTTTTTATTGCTCGTGAATGTATTAGGTTGGCGCATAAGTTCTTAAAAATTTGTTCCGTGTGCTGTAAAACTGTGAAGACTGATTCTGACACCAGGACACCTATACCATTGTGGACTACTAAGCCGTGACTAACTTACCGCATGAGACTCGTGACGTCATTCCCGCTGATGACGTCACAGCACTCAATTGACCAACACTAGTTGAAAACGGAAAATCTTTCCGTGACCACAACCACGTGGAAAATGGTGGTAAAACCTATGTTAGATATTCTATGGATAGATCCTGGGCCACCCTACAAATGAGCGTTGTTTGAGCCTCCATCGACCACCTATCGGAAAGTTAGGCTCGAAAAATCGATTTTCGCCGTTTTGAAGCTAGAGCCACCAAACTTGGCAGGAATGCGTGTAATGGTGAGGGAAAATGTTTCATGGTAGGAAACCCTGTGATTCTCAGTATTTCTAAAATTATGGCCGAAAAATCGATTTTTTGTCTTTTCGGGTTGAAAAGTCTATCACATGAGAGCGACAACGGCTCTGCGAAAATAGACGAAAGACAATTGCACTAAAGTCACTGATAGAGAAACCCTACCATACTGATATTCCAATGATATACCTTTGAGATTTACGTTTATAATTTCTAGTATCACTACTTTTATTCAAATGTTCGTCTTTTACGTAGTTCATATGAGACCGTACTTACTGAGATTTCTACTGATACCCGAATCCTAGTGTAGTATACTGTTGGTATTATAGACTACTGTAATATGATGTAGGTTACTGTATGACTATAGTGGCTACTGCATCAGGATAGTGTACTACAGTATCCTACAATACACCAAGGTGCGAGAATCAGTCACCTAATTACTTATTGATTTCACAATATTTTTGCTAGACAAAAGATAAATAACTATTCGTACCTCAACTGGTATTTACCGTGCGTCTGAAAGATGAAAAGTGCAGACGTATACTCGAGGGCGGGTACGGGGATTGTGTATTCTTTCAATGATGGAAGGTCGATTGATGGGAGCAATTAGAAGACGGGAGAGGAACTCTTCTCTCATAGGGTCACGGAAGGGGACGGTAGATGTTTGAGTTGTACTTCTGTCTCATATGGCACACGAATGCGATATCCTACAAACACAAAACATTACAGAAAAACACATTAAAAACGGGAAAACAAAGAAAACATGCCAGTT
This sequence comes from Diplogasteroides magnus, assembly GCA_014805445.1. Lineage (NCBI taxonomy): Eukaryota > Metazoa > Nematoda > Chromadorea > Rhabditida > Diplogasteroididae > Diplogasteroides > Diplogasteroides magnus. The sequence continues at coordinate 2,161 of JACMIF010003226.1, forward strand.
TAGAAGCATTTTCGAAAATAGTTGGCAAATTGCCAGATACCCTAAGGCTGCGTAGATTCGCTGATACGCAACCTCAGGGCGTTAGCCTCGGGGCATCCACTGTGCATGTCTGCAGAGCTTCGTATAAAGAGGACTGTGGCGCTCTGTTTATCATGTGCGTGATGGCGGAGTGGCTAAAGCGTCCGCCCAGTGAGCAGAAGGTCGGTGGTTCGAATCCACGTCCGATCACAAGCTTTTGAATCATTTATCCAATCTTTGCCACGAGCAAGCAATCCGTGAGTCTGATCGTTTGACTGAGTGTTGGGGTTCTTTCAAATTAGACTGGACCGTCCCTTTAACACAAGTCTTCTGACAGAGTGGAGCGGAATGGACAGGCGCACCCGACAGCACTTTTGCCAATCTATAACGAAAATAATTTACCTGACTAAATCGACCACGCTCATCACGATGGCGTGCTTCATTTGGCACGAAACTTGGCCATTCTTTTTGTATGCCCTCAGGGCATTTTTCTTATTTTCTAATTTTTGATGGATTTTCTTCTCGATTTGACGCACTGAGATGGTAGGAGTGACCAAGAGAATGTTCCAGAACAATTTTGAAGAACGGTTGTGTATGCAAATTTTTTGCAAATTGCAATTTGTAACTTTGTATTGGCTGTCCTGAAAAATATTTCCATTTTTTAATAAAAATAAACAACTTTTTTGAAATCTCCACATCAAAAACCATACACAATAATTTTTCAGAAAAAATTATTAGGGGTTCTAAGCCGCTATATAGAGGAGCTGAGAACTTAGAAAATTTCTGGCAACGATTCATTTGCGTACAGTCCGTTGCACTTCCCTCGAACTCACGAGGACCGATTTCATTCGGCGCACGCAAATCGATCAATTCGCCCCTCTGATTGAGTTTGCATGGAAGGAATGAGAACGACCGGTTTTTTTTCAAAACCAATAGTCATTTTATTTCTGATTCTTCTAATCATCGCGGAGCTGTGGTCTCTATGTTCCATGGACTATAGTCTCTCACAGTTCTTTCTCTTCAATTGACAAAGAACGAGACGACGAACCCAGGACAAGGGGAGAATTGACATGAAAAGACGTTCAATCCACTTGGCATCTTTGACTCTTGCTTGTGACTATTCGTTATCGGCCTGTTCACATAACCTTTCAACGAGGGGTCGGGTTGAGCTCAACGCAACCACCTTTCCTCTTGAAAGACCTCTTGAAAGAAAGCGGTGGGAATTAAACTCCTACAAACATTCAAACCAATTGTTCACTGAGTTCCCTTGTTTCCCTTCCAATCTCTTCTCTACTTTTCATTTGACGTGTATGTATTTGATCAGGCCATGAAGCAATCAGGTGTCTTTGTGTCTATAAGAACAAGGATTTGAACTGGCTGCCAGAATTCTCGGGCGTAACTCTCTTGAGCACAAACACTTTGGCAAAATTCAGTTCCGCGCCGAGAAGTTTCCGTATATGGGCATAATATAGAAATTCTGAATCGTCTCGATGAAAAGAACATCTTTTCTAGCAGAAGCATCTCATGTTAATGAAAAATGTTAGTTGCAGGCGTTTGTGCCCAAGTGAGTTACGCCCGAATTCTCATGATGATGTTGAGTTATTCACGGTTACAGAGTTTAGCGAATTTGCATTTGTAGGCTTTATCCACATGGAAGGACAACTTAAAAGACAGAACGAATTTCAATGAGGCTCCATCTTCTTTCCCTTCTTCGCATTCTTCAGTCTACGGTAGTATTCCTGTACTTCTGGAGTAAGGGATCTGAAGCGATTGACAATTGCCTCTGACTAAAATGGACATGTTATCAATGCTTTCTAAATATCGAAATAACCAATTTGCGATTCGCAATCACTTTCCATTCGACCAACCATCCAGATTCACGAGCCATCGTAATAAGTTCTGCCTTAATATGTACAATTTTTCCAAAATTGAAATATAAATGATGATATTGTGCTGAAATATCATATAATAAGTGTTCCGAGGTGGTTGTGTTTGATAAAATACCTCGGCGAAGAACGCGTTGCCCTCTTCATTGTCACCAATCTTGCGCAAGAAATTCAAGAGCACGTCGTTGACCTCAGAAATCCTCGTGTACAGTTCGGGGTTCACTTCTTGGATCGTTTCCAGTGTCTGAAAATGATGAATTGGCGAATCAAAGGAATTCCTTTAAATGAGCCACAAAGGGATATTTATTTGCATGCACTTTCTGATTCACTTCTCTCCATTCCCCCACTTTCTCGTCGTCAGAGCGGTCTACTCTGATAACGAGAGAGTAAGGGAATTGGAGTGAAGTGCCCGAAAGTACATGCAAATAAATCTCCCTTTGTGGCTCCTTTAAGAAGTCGAGCGGAGAGAAGTGAGGGAACGGGGCGGAATGAATAGACGGAGAGTATTGATTCCTCCGCGAGGAAACTCCCCCATCTCTTTCTTTAAGAAACATTACCGACCTCGTTGAAGTTGCCGTTCTTGAAGTATGCATCTCGCATGATCTTCTTATCTTCAGCTGTGAGTGAAGCATCCAGCTTGTTCAGAGACTTTACTACACGCACAATGGAATCACGGTCTGAAATTTTTTTACTGGAACGCTGTGAAATGCTATAACTACTGACATGAATTTATGATTGGACATTTACATTTTTACACTGATAAATATTACATTTGAATTTACTTTACTAGACTTGCGTAATATGAACGCACCAGGTTTCCTTATTTTCGGAATTGGAAGTGCAATGGAAGTCACGACAAGAGCCACGAGAACACAGAAAACACTTGTTCTCATCTTAAATCTCTAATGGAATATGTTGGATCAAGGACGAATCTCTCGGAGAGGGAAACGTTGAAGGGAAAAAGACAATTTCGATGATGTGTTTCTGTCTTTATAAACGATTATTGAAACCGATAGACACAACATCGCATCACCTTCCACAGAGTGATGTTTTGTCTGATATTGTCACCTCAAAAACATTCCGGCTAGGGTTTTAGAATCGACTTTATTATACGTTTCTCACCTTCCTATTCGCTGAAAAGCTGTCTATCGAACGTAGAGACAATAGCTCTGTGAAAATTGGATGTATGAGTACTGCGCTTTCCATCCAATTTTGAAATCCCCAATTCCGACCGATCACGGGAAACAAAACAGAAATGTAGACGTCAATGATGATGAAAGAATGTGAGTGTTCATTAATCATCTTAGCTGTGCCAATTCTGCTACAGAAGATGATTGGAAGGACTAGGGCTGCTGGGTCAGTTTCGATGATGAATCTCTTTTTCTTTGCTTGTTCAATGTTTGTATATAATTGTTCTACAAGATCTGTTCCCAAGTGAATTACGCCCGAATTCTCTTGGCGATGTTGAATTATTCACAGTTTCAGAGTTTAACGAATTTGCATTTATGTGCTTTATCCACAAGGAAGGACAACTTGAAAGATAGAACGAATTTTAATGAGACCCCATCTTAATTCCAGTATCGTCATTCTTCAGACTATTGTAGTAATCCTGTACTTCTGGAGAGAGGGATCTGAAGCGTTTGGAAATTGCCTCCGACTAAAAATAGACATTATATCACTGCTTTCTAAATATCGAAATAACCAATTTGCGATTCGCAGGCACTTTCCATTCGACCATCCATCTAGATTCGTGAGCCATCATAATAAGTTCTGCCTTAATATGTACATTTTCCAAAATTTAAATATTGTTTCCGCGAATCAAGTCTGAATATTATACTTGTTATAGCTACTGAAAAATCATCTAATCTGTGTTCCGCGGTCGTTGTTTTAGGCAAGATACTAGATTTTCAAAATCAATAGATTATTGCTTTTGAAAGCCTATATTATAAGATACCTCGGCAAAGAATGCGTTGCCCTCTTCATTGTCAGCGACCTTGCGCAAGAAATTCAAGAGCACATCGTAGACCTCAGAAAGTTTCGTGTACAGTTCGTGGTTGACTTTTTTGATCGTTTCGAGTGTCTGAAAATGAGGAGTTTGCAATGGAAGCAATTCCTTTAATGAAGTCGAGCGGAGAGAAGTCAGTGAACGGGAAGGAATGAATAGACGCAGAGTACTGATTCCTCCGAAGGAAACTCCCCTACTCCTTCTTTAAGAAACATTGCTGACCTGGGCGAAGTTGCCGTTCTTCAAGTATGCATCTCGCATGATCTTCCTCTCTTCAACTGTGAGTGACGCATCCAGTTTGTTCAGAGAACTTACTACCCGCGTAATGGAATCACGGTCTGAAAAAAAGAGTTTCACTGGAAAGCTGTCGATTTCAGAAAAAAAATGCTAAAATTGCTGACATGAATTTATGATTGGACCTTTACCTTTTTACACTGACAAATATTTCATTTTAATTTACTTTACTGGACTTGCGTAATATCAACGCACCAGGCTTCCTGATTTCCAGAATTGGAAGTGCAATGGAAGTCACGACAAGAGCCACGAGAACACAGAAAACACTCGCTCGCATCTGAAATCTCCAAAGGAATAAGTTGGATCAAGGACGAATCTCTCAGAGTGGGGAATGATGAAAGGAAAAGACAATTTCGATGAGGTGTTTCTGCCTTTATAAACGATTACTGAAACCGATAGACACAACATCGCATCACCTTCCGCCGTCGGATGTTTTGTCTGTAGGTGTCACCTCAAGAGCATTTCAACTAGGGTTTCAAAATCGATTGTATTATACGTTTCTCACCTTCCTATTCGCTGAAAAACTGTCTATCGAACGTAGAGACAATAGCTCTGTGAAAATTGGATGTATGAGTACTGCGCATTGCATTCAATTTTAAATCCCAATTCCGACTGATCACGCGAAGCAAAACAGAAATGTATCAATGCAAACACCTGTGCTTTGCATTGATTCCATCGGTGGTGTGCAGGGTAGGCGGTGGACTGGGGTTACTGACCAGTCTGGTTCGGTGCCGCCCTGATTCGTTTTTGTTTTGCTAATTTTGTGAGTATCAGTTTCCCACCAGAAAAAAACATATTTGCATCTGACAGTAGTAAGTACACGGGAAGTCAAGTAAAAATGAGGTATTTCGTACAGTACGATGTTTTATTCGATCCATCCCCATTAGGGTGTCACAATCGGGTACTCATTGACAGCCAGTCAATGGGTCACCTTCCAATAGAGTTTCAAAAACAATATTTTATTTACAGTCTGCCAGGAGGTTACACAAATCTTCTTCTTTCTTTGACCTTTCTTCTTTCAATCTTTGATTCGTTCCCTGTCGCATTTCATTTCAAATGAACAGCTCACGGGAAGAGACAACGAGAAAGTGGACGTATAAGATTTGTGTAACCTCCTGGCAGACTGTAAATAAAAAATTGTTTTTGAAACTCTATTGGATGGTGACCCATTGACTGGCTGTCAATGAGTACTCGATTGTGACACCCTAATGGGGATGGATCGAATAAAACATCGTACTGTACGAAATACCTCATTTTTACTTGACTTCCCGTGTACTTACTACTGTCAGATGCAAATATGTTTTTTTCTGGTGGGAAACTGATACTCACAAAATTAGCAAAACAAAAATGAATCAGGGCGGCACCGAACCAGACTGGTCAGTAACCCCAGTCCACCGCCTACCCTGCTGCGCCACACCACCGATGGAATCAAAGCAAACCACAGGTGTTTGCAAGATTGCAACGAAATCGTTTTTATCTATTTTCTCGGCCTACAGTAGCCCGTCAAAAACTGACATGCTCATTCGACATCCCATTCCATGCCCTATGATCCCCAGAAGGTCACATTTCGAAAGCTCACCTACGGTGAGTGCACTTTCCTATTCAGATTAATTCGTTTCATTAGAATTGCACGCAAAAAACGAATTCTGTCACCATAGATATGTTCGCATTCTCTTCATCGAGCACATAAATAGTCTGTTTTGAGAGGGTCAACTGGGAGGGAGAGAAAGAGGGAGACAGTGCCAACGGCTTGGAAAAAGCAATCGAGAAAGGGCGTGTTGGGTGATTTATTCGCCAGTGACAATATAATTGTCAGTGATGAATCAGTGGTCTTTGGGAGATGGCAATGCCCCACTTTTGGGGATTGGGATTTGAATCGAAGAGCTCCTTGCGAGCAGACATCAGCACACCGACCGTCTTGCTTGTGGGTGGGGGCATCACCAAGGATGAGCCAATCGCATTGATTTCTGACCCAAAGACTTCGCACGAGCTGAAAGATGTGGACAATGTTTATATATTAAAATCAAAGATGTGGACAATGTTTATATATTAAAATCAACCGAGGTGTTTGGACGTCCAGAAATGTTTCTATCGCTCCTTTTGCGCAATCTTTGCTGCGCAAGTCGACATTTGCTGGTGAGATTATGTAGAAGTCGAATGTTAGCTTCAATCCACTTGGATTCTGTAAGGTTGCACGATTAGGATTTGAAGTAGGATTACTGATCCTATTTTTCCAAAGTTGTACATGCATAGGTACAACTTTGGAAAAATTGGACCTGTGAAACATATCTAATCTCGCATACAGACTGCCAACTCTAATTTAAACGTTATCGAGGCTGCACCCACGCTGATTAGAATGTCGAACACGTAGTAATCTCCTCTAGTCTTCCCCGCTGTAGCATTCCACTTGTGATAAATGAAGTCACCCGCATCAGCGTCTTCACGTTTCACGACAATTTGTTTTTGAACGTTGTCATCGATCTTTTCGCATTCACTTCCCGTGTAGAACGGGGCACAGATACATTCATTGACGACTGGCTCACCTGGGCAACTAAATATGCTCATTAGTTATGGGAACTCTGAGAAATCGCTCTCAGTCTATTCTTAGCACGAAGAGATCATATATTGTGGGAGAGAGCCCATCCTACAGGTTTATTCTATTGAAATCTTCTCAGAGTTTACTGCCTAGCATACTCGGTATAGCAACTTGGTCCACATGAAAGTCGTGTGCTGGGCGAAATTGGAAGTATAATTAATATTGTCTCGCAAAATATTGATAAACCTGCAGGTCTGAGGAAGCCCTCCGTGCAAGCACTGCGAAGCGGCAGAAGAGATGAGGACGATAGTCAGAAGTAGAAGTGGAAGAAGCATCTTCCCGAATGAAGTGACATCGTTTCTCGACTGTTATATAACACCTTGACAAGAGATCGCTTTGCCTTTCCATAGAATTTCAGTCAGCTGCTCGATTCAAACAAACATTCTTTGTAGATTTTTATATGACTAAGCTCTCCTTCCTTCCTTTTTGTGCTGTTCCAGTATAAAGAGATCACATGTTCACAGTCATTTTGACATTCTCGGAATGATTCAGTGTTGGTAGAATCATTTATGATTGTTCATCACGTGAATCAAAATTATCTTTTTCTGAATTTGGCTCGCAAAATTGCTATCTGAGTCATTATTTGAATCCCCTTGAAGAGCAGTTGGCATCATTATTACAGTGAGAACGATTACGAGTTCGGTATTTGTTTCGATCCGATCGTCGTTTCACTGTGCACCGCTATCAGAGTGAACATGGTCTCTTTTCAGACTCGTGTATAGGAAGGTGTTCGATCTTTTGACTTTTCTGGGCAGATTATAGTGTTATGCATTCTGTCACAACTTTCACAGTTGCCCATTTTGATGTATTGGCATTGTGCTTGTGACCAAGGCATTTGAAGCACAGGCCTTTGTTGTTAATAATCTTCCTGATTTTCTCGGTCACAACTCTACAATTGTAAACAGGACACAAAGTTGGGCGAATATATGACGCTGGTCGCGTAAGGCTCGACCCTCAATGCACTAGAGGTAGGCAGGTTCAAAATTTTTTTAATATTAACAAATATTGGATAATATGTAATCGACTACGCTGATTTCGAAAATGGATGTCTCAAGACATGAGATTGACATTGGATCGCTTTGAGATTGACATTGGATCGACATTGGACATTGGATGGATCGAGATTGGATATATATACGCTTAGAATGGTCTATATCTATTTATCGTCATTTTATGTTGTAGATACGAAACAAATTTGCCAGTACTGTTTGAATGCAGCCTTTATCACAGCATTTATCCATACATGGTAAATGCGGACATTTGATTTTGCATCCTTTAATTGGATACAACTTTGCTGGCAGTGCACTGCATTTTTCCGCCCATATCTTGCATGAGAATATCAATGATTGGCTCGTAGATGTCCTAAAATGGATTTGAATCATTTGTTGATCAATGTCCACCAGGGTTTCTAATTCAATAGTCAAATGCACTCTCCATGGAGTTGTCTCTAGTTTCATAGACAACCTCTTCGCGGAGATTAGAAGAATCAGAAATGCATTTGACTATTGAATTAGAAATTATAATCTCCTAATCTCCACTCCTCTTTACCTTTCTAGCGTCGAGTCCCCAGATAAAGTCCAAATGACTGTAGTGAGGAAGTCTGGTGTTGTTCTGAGAAGAGTTTCTTGCAAAAGAATAAATGCAGTTGCATACCTTGACGTAGTTAGGGTTTAGAGAAGTCAATAGGTATTCATTGATATCTGTGGGGTCAGCCAGCCAGTCATCGTCAGACCTTATAAGGCATGATGACGGTAAAGGTCCCTTTTCTAGGCGGCGATAGAACTCGTGACACTTCGATTGACAAGCAGCGCCTTACACCACTCGGCCATCGTGAATGGTCGGCAGTTCAACTACTTTATCGGTTTTGTTTCAATGTTTCTATATAACCCATAAAGCAGTCAAACTGCCAACCATGTTATCATGTGTCACTCGTGACAAGAGTGGAGGAATAGGAAAAACTCACCAGAACAGGTACATGTCAGTTTTGATTTTGGTGAAGTCGTAGGCGGGAGGCGTCGACTAAAACAAAATTCTTTCTTTTTGTTTTGGAATGCTTCTTACTGACCCATATTTTTTCTGGTTCTTACTGGAGCTACCGTAGTCGAACTTTGAGACAGTTCCTTTCCTCACCTGAAGGAATAAATGATATTCCGAGACATGGGGCTAATTACATGGTTAAGCGACTATTACAATAATCGCTTAGCCATGTAATTCATGTTTACACAGTTGAAAGTCAGCATATGTATGTTGAGCACGAAACCTATCCAAATCACGACTCGTGACCAGAAACCCAAGAAATAGCAAGCAAATGAGCGAGGAAGAAATGCTGAGAGGGTTCGTAATCGGCATATCAATTTGGTTTACTTGAATATTACCATCTGCACCCAGTGCATGACATTTCTCGTCGATGTGCCAGCTGCTGTGTGTGCGACGTACACAGGAGCCCTTGTCTTCAAGAATACAACTCCATTTCAAGGCAAGTTATGATAGTCCAACCTTAATGAACTGATCACCACTCTCCGGTCCCGAGATGAGGAACATTAATAACTCGCAAAACTGTTCTGCACGATATTTTATTTTTAACTGAGTTTTATCCTTCACCTCCACCAATAGGGAATTCGCACACATACTTCGCTATCAGCTCCGTGATCCAGCTCTCGGGAAGAAACTCACCAGTGCCAAAGATGCCATACAAAGTCTGAACGAGTCACTTACACCAAGGGCTGGCTGATAGTATGTCAGGAGATTGGGCATATTCATCAAGTTGAGAACGAACATCGAGAATCCCCTCGCCCAAATCGTCGAGGACTTTCAACAGTCCCTTGATGTTCTTGACAGTTCCCACTGGAGCAAGTGCAAAGAACTTCTTGATCTGAACTTACAACTTCATTACTCTTCCCGCAATCCTGTCAAATAGGGATTCAAAATATGTAAGATTGTCGTCATTATTCTCCGCCGCGCCGTTGTCTCATTTCCTCATAGACAACTGAGCGGCGGAGAAGAATGACGACAATTTTACCGATTTTGAACACCTGGCGTCAAAGTTTTCAGGACTAAGTTTCTGCCAGCAAATTTTGCATGTGAAAGCTGTATTGTTGTCAATGATTCTAGCCCCTTTATCAGTACTCAACACTAGAGTGGCGGCAATTGGGACGCCGGTGTGACTGAGAGGACCGAAGTTAACTGATAAACGAAGGGACATCCCGATGAATATCCCAACGGAGTGAGTGTACGATCCCGGATCGTCATAGCCGCCACTCTAATCTGTACCCAACATGTGCATGGTACAAAACAGCCAACATTCCAGTCACTCGGTATGGTGGAATGACGTTTCGACCGACGATTCAATACTCTTTCATTTTTAGCAGGCGGACTCACAACAGAGAAGAAAGGCGACAGAAAGTTGACAAATCGATGACTGCCCTTAATACCAAGAGCGTTTTTTTCCACACAAACCTTCGGAGCCATCTGGGGTCTTCGGATAGTTTGGAGAACATGGTGAGAGTACCCTGCAATAAAGAGAACTTTGAATCATATTAAATTGAAGCCATGGTTCTCCCACATTTCATAATATTCTTCACTTTTCGACACGCCTAAATGAGTGGCGCAGTGGTTACTGCTGCCGTCTGTCAATATATGCATGCGGGTTCAATTCCAAGCTGGGGCTTTTTACTTGCTCCTTTCATTAATGCGAAGTAATGTACAGGTAACATGGAATACCTGTGAGTGGCCAACGTAGTAAAGACTCGTGGTCTTCGTCTCATTAAGCACCTTTAATTACTACATCATATTGTGTCACTGTCGCCGTTCACCTTATCGATCATTGCCTCCAAATCTTTCTGAGCCATGTCATCCCATCTGAAGCGTATGAATGATTGCATATTCTTCATTGTATTAGGATTGGCAGTTTGTTTGTGAATTTGGTTATGTTTCACTATTCCTTTATCTCGACAGTTATAGTTGTCGTGAAGTATGATCAATTTCGTCCACTAACCGCCAACACTATATTGTATCATACTTACTAAGTAGTGGACAAGCCAAGCAATTCTGCTTGGATTAGCAGAGGGGATCGGTCATTCCTTATCCAAGTCTTGGATAAGCGGTCTCCTTATCCAAGTCTTGTTTAACATTTTCGCCGGTTTTCAATTATTATCTCATTACTAGTTGAATATTTCGAAAAACAGTCAACATGTCTTTTGTAGCTCTCATCGAGAGCTGCAACTCTACTGTTGACTAAAATCGTATAAAACGTTGTATTTGCGTAGCAAAAGGCCGCGGAAAATTTGGAGGACCTCCTATCCGCTCCGATCCCCTCATTATCAAAGGGAGGATCAGTGTCTCAGATTCTTCCTGTGATAGTGAGGGGATCGGAGCGGATAGAAGGTCCTCCAAATTTTCCGCGGCCTTTTTCTACGCAAATACAACGTTTACACGATTTTAGTCAACAGTACAGTTGCAGCTCTCGATGAGAGCTACAAAAGACATGTTGACAGTTTTTCGAAATATTCAACTAGTAATGAGATAATAATTGAAAACCGGCGAAAACGTTAAACAAGACTTGGATAAGGAGACCGCTTATCCAAGACTTGGATAAGGAATGACCGGTCCCCTCTGCTTATCCAAGCAGAATTGCTTGGTTTGTCCACCTCAATACTTACGTGAACTTCCAGAAGTCTTTGTTGAAAAGGTTGTCAGGGTCCAGCTTTTTGTGAGCCTAAGCGACAAGGTCAAGATAGTTTAGACTCGCGACTTGGGAAGAACTCATTATGGAATTCCTATCCTACCCGATCTCATTGGAACGGTCGTCTCCCATTTCGATGCACCACCGCACGGAAGAGATTGGGGAGGATAGGCATTTTCAAAATGCATTCCGTACTCATGACTATTTCACTCACTCTTCCATATTTGTTGCCTCTCATGTTACCCATCCACACGTCAAATCCTGCGTCGGCAAAAATGAATGCTGAACAAATACGCTCATTTCCATGATAATATTTTCGTTCACCCGCGGATTCAGAGGGGAGGTTCACGATCCAGTTCGTTGAGTCGCATTCGAGGCCGTGCTGCAGGAAGATGACTGGCCGACACTGCGGTGCATCTCAAGGACGTATCCATCGGAAGTAGTCACCGTCACAGCCTCTCCTGTATATCCATTGTGCCTGATTATCTCAAGCTGCAATGAAACATCGTCGCAGTTGAACGAGTGCTCTTCATACCGCAGTCATGCCGATCTCAGGATCATCACACACAACAACGGAGATGAAGAGCAGAGAGAGAAGCGCCCGGGCACCGTTCATTGCGACGGCAAATCTACGACTGATCTGTAGGGTGTCGTAATTGGGTATTTATTGACTGCCGTTGACATCCTAGCCGTCTAACTTCATTTCTGGCGGTAGTCTCTGCGAAATGAGAGACGACCGCCAGGAATTAATTTAGACTGCTAGAAATTAACCTTCACCCACTCCCTTGCGGATAACGAACGTTTTCACTGTCATTTCTCGCGAGAGACCGCCATAATGTGGAGAGAGGCCAGTAATTGAAGTTCAGCAAAAACGTGTCCAAATCTCTCAATATGAAAAGCATAATGAAATTTTTAACCTCCCCAATCTCTTCAGGACGGTCGTCTCTCATTTCGATAGATGCCCACTCGGAAAAGATTGGGGGATGTTAGACGACAATTCCATAATTCGTTCCTTATCTCCACGCTCTCTCCTGATAATGTACACGTGCTGCTTTTGTTTCGAATTCTTATGTTTGCGTTTCAACGAATTATTGCCATCTTGCACAAGGAAAAGCTTGCATATTGCAGATAAGAAAAAGGGAGCGGAGGTCAAATTAGGGATGAAATTTAGAATTGGAATTTGCATTTTCTCTGCTTGTCCTCTCATGAGAGCGGTTGTCTGTCATTCGTCAGAGACAACTATCGCAATGGCGCAATGGCATTTCAAAGAAGGCTATCAAAACAATATAGATAAGAAAATGGGTCGAAATAGAAGCATATCAATTAGGGTTTCAAAAACAATGCTGAAAACAATGTTATTGGGGTCATCAGTCTCGCCAATAGCATTGGGTGACGTTCTATTGGGGTCATTTGAATATCGCCCCAATAGCATTGGGTTCGAGACTCACTACCCCAATAGCATTGGGGTGACCCCAATGCTATTGGGTGCAGAAATGCTTCCTCGAGCTGTAACTACAGTAAGAACATGCTCACAACTAAGAAAACATATAGTAAATGTGTTGTTAATCACCCGTAATCTTTACTATAGCTACAGTAATCCAAGCACT
>JACMIF010003227.1:0-10130 GCA_014805445.1 Diplogasteroides magnus
GGGTCTCTAGGACCACTTTAAACCGAGTTATGAGAGCGGACACACGAACAGACAGACACACAAACAGACAGACGTTGTCACACTCTAGTAAAGCGGAAACCTTGGCGGCTTCAAAGGGTGCGAGCGCAACGTCCGCGAAAAACTCGGCCGACGCAGCTGCCGTGATGTACAGGGCGTTCCTGGAATGAACTTCGTGCTACCGTACTCATCATTCGTGCTAGGAGACCGACACGAATCCTTACCTCCACTCGTAAGCGCGCTCCTCTCCCACCATCTTGGCGTACTTCACCTTGAAGAACTCGTAGAAGCCGAATTTGCCGAAGCCCTGAAAGAGAGCGCACTCTTCGCTTCTACGTCGTCCTTAATCCAGGTGTTCCCTGAACCCGGCTGGTGTGCGACGCACCTGCATCGAATATCCCACGGCGGTGGGGAACCATCCCTTGGCGAAGCCGCGTGCTCCTTCGTTCGCCAACGTGGTCCGGTATGTCGCGCTGACTGAGGGATACTTGACAGAGTCGATCTGAGAAAGGGGCGGGGCTCATTCTGGCGCTTTTGGAGTAGTCCACACCTGCATTCTGCACTTGATGATGTCAAGCGGCAGGATGGCCACGTGCGTGGAGCCTGAATCAGGGTCTTGTTTCGGGATTACGGTTGCTTATTATCTTCAGAACGGTCATTTCACATTCATTCCTTCTAGGGTTAATCTGGGCGTACCACAGCAAAGTGCTCCGCCAAGGCCGCAATACCCGAAGAATGCCTTGGATCCCAGTGCGACCTGGCCCGGAGTGGTGGTGACGGGTGGTGAGGCTTGCTGAATGGCAACATTTCAGCCTGTGTTCCTCTTCCTTGTATTCGTATACGGTATACCAAATACCGTATACCCACCTTGATCAGGGGTTCGTACGACGGCGCGGGATCGTTTCCTGTGTCGGTTGCCGTGTTTTCTGATGCAACGTCTCGCGGCTTCGACTCAGGAACGACAAGAGACCCGAACACCTACAGTAACCATCTTCCAGGTCCATCAGGTCGAACTTCTGAACGCACCTTCTCTTCAGTCGTCGAGGTCTCATAGTTGGGCGCCGGTCCATTATCAGTCATCTGAACCGAAATATCGATTGATTGATGACTACCGCAACCCACGTTGTCTGTAGTCAGTGAGATGGGTCAGTATTGGTTGGGACCGGGCGAGGGGCGACCGAGCGGAGAGGAGGAAGGGGAAGATAATGAGGAATGAATGGAGCAGAGCGATGGCGATTTCTCGATGTGCAGACAGGATAAATGCAAAAGATCATGAACGGTCACGTCCTTCTGGTGTGGACGTGACCTTCGACGATGCGTTGGTGTCAAATTTTGCATGCGTCCTTGTTCAACGATCTGAAAAGCCCATCTCTGTCCTGCTCCAAAACTATTGACAATTGAATGCAATTTCCCCCTGTCCCTTTGTTCAAACAACGTATTTAAATACATTCTTTATTTTGTACATAAAAGGGTAAAAAAATCACGGTAATCTTCAGAAGCCATTTCAAGCGGAAAAATACAGGGTGTAAAAAAGGAGATTAACAGAGATACAGCTTAATTTATCACTATCTATCGTAGTGTACAGGTGGATGGAGATGGAAACAAACGTGCAACATTGAACATACGTTTGAATAATTATGGATACTTCAAAACAGGTACACACACTACTAAAACTACGAAGATGGACGGAATATGGACTATCACTACAAAACGGTATTTTCGTACAAGTTACTGAGACAAACCCGGCACACACTGCATTCTCTTTTCACAATATTTCTTAACATACTAATTGATTCTAAAAGAGGTAGGGTTAAATGGAAAATATTTTTGTTTTGACGATAAAATGGGGTGGATAGAGAGAAGCTCATCTACGGCAAATTGCAAGCGACGGACTATGGAGAATTGGAGAATGACATCATTCGATGAGGGGTGGGAGGAGAGAATAAAAAGAGAACATAACACAACTTGAGGTACATGCACATGTTGAGATTTCAATGCCGTAGGGACGGCCAACGGGTATATTGGCAAAGGAGGTTCAAAACGAATGGACAACATTCGATTGGAATTCGGGGTCCTGCGACGAACGAGAGTAGTAGAAGATATGGATTGTCGATCGAATCCATCAATCAATCAATAACTCAGTGACGGTTACTGTATCCGAGAACGCGAGCGCTTTCGAATGCCTGCATCTGAGCGGTTCTGACCTGACCGCGTCGCTGGCGGCAGGTACGGGCTGCGACCTTGTTCTTTCCTGCAACAAAAGTCCTTGATTCAAGGAAACAGCGTATTTATAAAAACACAGTGTTCTACCGTAGCCCAGATATTGATTATCGTATAGTAACCCTCCACTCACCGCGTCTGCGGATCTTGCGGATCAGGAGCTTCTGGTGGTCGGTGAGGGACTCCGACTTGAGAAGTCTCTGCAGTTCGGGCAGCGACATCTGGAATTCATACCGTAATCATGGATGTCATTGTCAGCACATCGACCCGATTGAACTCTACCGTACCTCAGCAATGATGGCTGCAGAGACAGGCAGGCCACTATCGGACGCCAACTGCTCGTCCTTCGACTGGCGACCACGTCTGCGCTGTGCGACGGTTCCCGAGCTAGACGAGGATGAGATGGGCCTGAATCAAGGAACGTTATTGATTGACCGGTTACAGTATGCTGGGGACATTGGGTGCATCTCGCAGTGATGTTGCCCCAGTTGCACTACCGTAACGCACTTTCTCGAGAAGAAGCTGTCGACGTGGCCGTCATCTTCGTCATCCGTCTCGTCATAGTGCACGTCTGCCGTGGTCGCGAGCTGTCTCAGGGGAGCCAGCTTGCCAAAGAACCTGTAATGATTCGCACTATTTCGTCATTCCTTCGTTTTACAGTATCCAAGTATTGATCGCTTCTAGCGTATCCCAAGTATTGATCGATTCTACCGTACCTGCTACGAGGACTCCTGTTTTCGCCATCGCTGCCTCCCGCAGAGTAGTGGGGAGAGGTGGATGATGACGAGGAAGACGATGAGCAGATCGAAGAGTCATTCGAGATGGAGACTCGCACAGAGTTGCGCTGCTGAAATGGGAGGGGGATAAATACAGTCCATAAATCAATCCATAAATCAATAATTGCCCTCCCTATTTCTTCTCCATCCTGAGCGGCTGGTTCTCATTGATTAGAGAAGACAATCACTCAGGAGCGAGGAAAAGCATGGAGTCAGTTTGCGGTAGCTACCGTACCTCCGATGAGTAGGAGTTCATCCTGCCCGTCAGCTGGGTGAGTTCGTGGTGCGCGGGCGGCAGTGTGGCGTCTTCCTGCAGCTGCTGGCTGACGTTGTTGACGAGGGGCGGCAGCGAGAGCGTCGACATGTTGAGTACGGCTGCAAACGGCGGAATACAACTTGTGGGGGATAGCGAGAGGAGGAGCGTCTGCATGTCCTCGTAGCCGGATATTCTGGTGGTAGTAGATTGGGGCAGGTGGTGTAGGACGATTTCGGGTGGAAGTGGAAGGGGAATAGGAGACGGCAGGGAGAGGAGTCCGTAGCGATACGGAGAAGTCATGATAGCGACAGTGAGATTACTTTCCAAGAGACTGGAGCCTATGGGGGGAAGGGGAGTGATGAGAGGTGATAGTGACAAGAGAGAATGGGGGAATAGTGCGCGTGATGACAATACGCGTCGAGGGAAGAAGAAGATAGGAGGCAGATAAATGACATGAGATGAGAGGACTGACTGGCTGCTTGGAAACGATGGGAGGGGCAATAGGGAATCAAGGAGGAGAAGACAACGTCTACCAGGGAACTCATTATGCAATTTCTAACCTCCATTTCCGAGTGATCGTAATGGAAAAGACCACTCCGACATGTTTGGGGAGATTGGAAGTTATATAATGTGTTCCCAATTATCTACAGCTACTACTATTGCTGCATACTCTCCGTCTATGAAAAAACGCGTCATTATTCTTGGAAGCTACTGTATGGGATAAAGTATTGGGGGAAGGGGGGGGGCTAGAGGCAAAGAGCCGTTCATGGACGCAGTGGAATTGTACAGTATCCACTTACGTTCGCGACTCTGGTATCCGCTGGCGCCATCATTGTTCTCGAACCAGAATGAAGTGGGCTCAGGGTAGCCATTGGTCGCGTTGGGAACCAGGGCGAGAGGCACCGGAGCAAGGGACGGCTGAAACAATATACCGTAATCGTCTGCCTTCCCCGGTTACTGTATCCCCCCACATTTTCCATTCGAGACGCCTAACGCACCTGCTGGTTGGCGGTACTGTAGTCGAGTTCGGTGACGTTGGCCGGATTGAAGGGTACGATGCTGGACAACGAGACGTTGTGCAGAAGGCCGGTGGGAGGAGCTGAAAGGGATACGGTAAGTTAAGGAACCTCAACACCGCAACGCTTCCATTTGGCGCGTCGCGGTCTGCTTATACCGTACCGTTGGCCGAGCATGCAGATCCGCTGCCCAAGACGCGATTCAGCTCTCCGCACTCCTTGCCCATGTCTTCGAACAATGCGTCCAGCTCCTCCTACAAAAGGATGGGATCAAACTACACAAAACGGAGAGAGCATACTACAAAGATTAGAGATCAAACTACACGCACGTCTGTTGGCGTCGGAATGTCGCGCTTAGGAGAGGAAGACGAGGGAGAGGGAGTGGATGAGGAGGAAGAGGAGTCTGAGGACGACGATGAAGAGGAGGATGAGGCTCGAGGAGAGCGGGGAACGGTCGTCTGAAAAATCGATTGATAGACTATACATTGATCGGGGCAGAATATCGATTGATTGATTACCTTATCGTAGGAGGGCACGTAGCCGGCGGCTGCGCGATGATTGTAGAAGCCCTCGAAGTACACCTTGGACAGATCCTCGTACCGGGATGTGTCCTCGCGGGAGAGCGGCTGAAGCATTTTCATTTATTTAATTTTTTTAGTGTATTTTGCCTTTTTGATATTTAAATAATTTTTTACACACTTTCATTCTTCGGAGAGTATATCGTATTTCGCGTTCGTTTTCCGTGGTGTTTTCTTTTCCTGGGACGTAAACTGTGACTCACAGGCCCCCTTCTGGCACGCAATGTGGATGGATTTTCATGCACATATGGTGTGGCGAGAGCGGGCGAATCCCCCTGTTGGCTGGCTAAAAGCCGAGAGTCAGCCAGTATATAAACGGCTGCCATTCGCCCCTCTGTGCTCTCAGAATCACTCTTCGCCCATGGCATTCTCTCACATTCTCATTCCATTCATCCACTTCCTCTCCATTATTACAAAGACTACTAATGCCGGAGGCATTGTCCTCGACCACATTCTACCTTCAACGGTGAGTGTCTGCGTTGAACTTTCCCTAGCTAATCAGAGATTACGCGGGTGAAAGAGAAGAGCGACATGGTCACTTGCGCCATTATGATAAAATGTGCACATGCGCCGTGAGAATGATCAGAATGATGACGCACATGTCCATGTCATCATTAGGGCGCAAAAGTCCATGGCGCTTTTGTCTTTAACCCGGATCACACAGCTCGATGAGCCCTACTCGAGTCAGCCCGGAAATCGAGCATCCAAACTCGACGCCAACGTTCGCTTGCTCACTGTACTGGCACTGCAGCAGAATGTAACACTAACTCAATACACCTTTCCAACCTCTAACAAAATCAGGGCTGGCAGCTCTACCGTCGCCACTTCTACCGCTTCTACGACCTAGACTTGCACTGGGTTTGAAAGGACCCGTCATGATTTAATTTCAAGAAAATCACTGTAGATTCCCGCCGAGAACTTCTGTCGTTCGATGGGTGGCCACCTCGTTAGCATAGCTGATGAGGCGGAGAATAAATTCGTGCACGCGTTGAGAAAGAGTCAGTGTCCTTTGAGCTACCGTACTCCTTAGGCCGTTCTTGTTAGAAACTTTCTTTTCATACAGAATCAAACATTTGGATCGGTCTCAACAAGCTCAACGACTCCGCGTCGCAAATCTACGAGTGGAGTGACGGAAGGGATGAGGCATTCCTCAACTGGGACTCTACGCAGCCCAACGAGCCCAAGGTTCGCGCCGATCGCGACGCACCTATACAAGCGTTGCGGTCGTGTCGCTAAATCCCGTAAATCGTTTCCAGGTGGACTGTGCGTACATGTCGTACCAACAGGACGAGCGCTTCGGGACATGGTTCGACTACGCGTGCGAAAGTGCGCTACCACATTTCTTCGTCTGCAAAACAGCAGCTCCATGATTGATTTTTTAATTGTTTCTATGAATAAATACTGAATTTGGATTTGGATAATAAAGCGATTTTAAAAATGTGTATTTAAAAAAAACAATAGAACGAACCGCTTCAATACTCTTCTCCGTCAGCAGTTGCAGATCGCGTTCGTATTGCTCCTGAAACAATAATATATTTTTATCGTTCCGCAAATCGCTTTAAAATCCTATTTCATTCCAAAAGACGGAATGCCCACCTGGCCGACTGGCTGTCCGGACGGCGCGCCCTTCTCCGAGTCGATGTCCGCACGCCACAACACGTCAATCAGTTCGATGTCCTGCAAGGATAATCCATGAGATTACGGTGGAATGAATCAACTGTGGGTCGTCGATGGGGTCACCATTGTTTGACTTGCGGTGAGTGGGTGAGGACGAGTCATGCATAGTGTCTCCTAACAAATACTACTACATACATCAACGACATTTTCAGCGGGAGTGGGGTAAGAGCAAGTCAGGTCCGGAGCGAGTCTGTTTGTCGTGTTTGCTTGGCACATACAAACTACCAAACATTCGTGATAATTAGGCCACCTCCAGTCAATACCTCTCCTTCCCCGTTGAAGCTTCACACAAAAAGCCCCCTTATCCGAAAATTAACTTGAAACCCGATAAGGACAGGGACAAAAGGGGGAAGTGGAAGAAGGGCAAAGAAATGTTGCCGCCCTATGCTCCTCATTTATGGCTCAATGTACCGTAGAGTAAACAGTAGGGCCGTGCACCCATTGACTGGGGTCTTGAGTGGATATCCACCGTATACCGCGGGTGTACACCAACCAACCTTAGGATGGACGTACTTGATGACCTTAAGCACCTTGGGAGTGCCACCGGCTATCTCATCGTAGGCTACGATGTACATGGCTGGCTAACAAGGGAGGGTGTCACTGGTGGGGCAGAGGACACCGTTGAGGAGTCACAAGCAGAGACTCCAAGGTAGAGAAGTGAATGGGGAAGGGGCTTTTGGGGGGAAGGGTTCGAGGAGGGGGCGGGGCTGGTGGTTATCACACAAAATCATGACAAGGTTGTGGCACCGTGTCTGATAAGCCGCAGGGACACATTGTTGGCCCCTCTTCTTCATAAAGGGGGACCCGTGTTGCAACGTCACTGTGTTGTACTCAAACGTGTATGAAATTGGGGTGAACGATCCAGTCAGTCAATCAGCGATAAACAGTAGGAGCAGATAAGGCAGGCTAGTGTGGTGATAGGGAAGATAGGTCGGAGAGGTACATTGTAAAGACATTGGGGAGGCACCCTGAGAAAGGCAGAGATGATCCGGAAATGGTCGACCAGGATGACGTGGTCCCGACCATACACCCGCCCCTTTTTCCTCACACCCATGCAAAACGAAACCGATTAATATGCATCACCCTAAAAAGATAACAAAATAAAATTGGGAAATTCTCTCGCCGCCCGAAATCAGTGAGCGCAATCTACAGTTGGCCTGAAGGGCCAATTTGAGTGCGCTCCAATAATTTGGAACATTCGGTTGGCTCAGGTCAGGAGGAGATGGTAATCTAGCCCCTGAGCCTACCCTCTCTGTAGAAGCCCAGAGCTGAGCGTGTACAAAATGTGTAATGACAACGATAGTACCCACCACCTACGCCTTAATCTTCTGCTATTATATAGCCTCTAAAGCCCGGAAGTGGCACATCTCTAGGGAAAGAAAGACAAAAGCACGGTTTTACTGTAGGAGGTTCTCGAAAAGAGGATTGATATACGGTATGGCATTCATATGATTAGACTCCCAAGGGGATGATAGCATCCGGTTCATTCGGTTTATGAAGCTCGCCTTTTTCCTTTGTTCTACAGGGGAAGTGATAATATGGATACCGTAATCCCCGGTTGGTAGGACGACAAATGATGAACGGCTGGGGGTATAAGGGAGTTCGGGATCGGTCGCACGAAAAGAGCATATCGCGACAGGGTATCAACAGAAAGGTGAGGAGATGCCACCTCCCACTACTATACTTGAGATATACAGACACAACTGAGAAAAAAAACTGATGACTGACTGACAATGAGAACAAGACATCCACAGGCATACAGAAACGGAAAGGTTACGGACATCCCGTGCGTCGTATGTTGTGCCCTATTGTGATGCTCCCCGTCCCATAGTAGACGTGTACCGTAATTCAAGCGTGAGCTCAAGGACCATAAATCGCGCGCTTTTGACAATAACAATAATACCGAGAATAGCAGAGCACGAAAATAACCCCAGTTCCAGCATCTTGAATGCACTAGCTATTTATGGAGTGTGAATTGCAACCGTTGTGGTGAAGGGGGAGCAGGGGTTGGAGGCTACTGTATACCTCGAGTGTGGGCTCTCGACTCCGCTCGCCTTCTCGTTCTCTCGCTTGAGTTAGCGCAGGCGGCTGTCCGCTACCGGGCATGTCAGAACGGGGACGTTCCTGAAGAATATTGTAATTTTGGAAACGCGGCGCGTGTGCAACGCAGCACCTGAACGAGAACGGGGAACGCGTGGTAGGACTGTTGCTGTTGCTGCTGACCGAGCTTCGCGATGCGATGGAGCTCAGCGTCGTCACGGAATCTGAAGATGCAAGATCAGGGAGTCGTTGACGTTGAGCATGAAATTGTAGTAATTTTCCCTTCTCAACTGTTATCGTATCTCAGAATCCGAACGGAGATAGATGACAGCTCAGTGAAGGTAAGAGACGTTTTCAAAAGTTGTCTGGGGTGTGATAACGGGACGATGCTCAGACCAAGGATAAATGATATTGGGAGGGGGATCTCCAGTCAATAGTAAGAGGTAAGAATAGCTGATCTGGTACTGCGCAGATCAACGACAAAACGACAAAACGCATTTTAGATTCCGCTTCACGCGCTCGATTACGGACTGCGGTTAGTTGCAAGAGGAACCTAGCAGGCGGAAACAGATAACAGTGTCGCCTGGTTGTATGTGTTTGGTTGTAGCTCCACCCTTCTTCTCTCACTATCTCTTGCTTAGCCGCTATCTGCCTGTCTATCTCGTCCCCACCATGTTGTATCGAAATCAGTATCATGTCGCAAAGATAACTAACTACAAGTATGACGAATCATGGTGCGGGGTTCCCTGGTTATGACTAACAATAAGCAACGGGTCTGGACATGTGTTTTTATCAGGCAACATGCAAACATCAATGATCGTAGCGCAGTGATCAGGACAGCGAATCCGAGCACTTTGTATTTTTTTGTAGATTCCCCTCTAACGGCTCTGCTCTGAGTGCTAGAAAATAGCCTAAAACTACTGAGAAACACCAGTCGCCACCTTTCTGGACCTCAAAACTTGTGTCAACATGACTCTTAGGAATCGTCATTTAGGAACGCGACATTTTGAACTTTGCTCTGCCTAATGCGTTGGTGTTTAGTGAATAAAAGTTCGAAAATGTCGTGTTCCTAAAGGACAGATTCTAATTTTAAAAATCACGTTGCCAAAATTGTGCAATAGTTTCCAGTTCATGCGCAATGACCAAGCATGAGACGCTCGTCAGTCAGACGGGCCAGTGACTAACGGTACGGATATTGCGACCATTAAAAGTATGCTATCGCTCAAATAACTAAATGCCCGTGACTCAGGCCTTTCGTAAGGTCTGGTCGGGTCTACTTTTCGAGTGATCGCAAACCTGCCAGCGCGTGAATCATCAGACCCTCCTGCTGATAAGGTTCGGTGCAACATTGGGAGGGTCATGGCGGGGGGGGAGGGGGAAGTGGGGGGATTAGAGAAAGAGGGGGGGGGCGAGGGGGTCGAGGGGGTTATTGCTGGTGTTTCCCGGGTTTGAACAATATGTGGCCCCGTGGGATTGGGTCCGCTGGAGTATTTAGTCCGGTGGTAGGTGGTATTCTTATGGTTGCGGCGCTGCAAGGTCTGCGGGGCGG
>JACMIF010003228.1:0-11284 GCA_014805445.1 Diplogasteroides magnus
GAGAAAATTCACCGTTATCGGACGTTCAGCTGGCTATATTTTGTCTGCTGACACCTTCGAGCTAGCTCTACTCGCTGAGCTAGGACGAATGAAAGAGTGACGAAAATGTGTCGAAAACGCGCGAGTTCGAAAAATTGACCAACTTTGAAAAATCGCGCCGCTGCTCTTTTTCGCGGCAGAAGATCATGATGGCGGCAACGAATGACATCTTTAGTGGGGAGTCTACGATAATTATGGGCAGTGGCTAATATCAGGTTGGACGAAGATAATCGATGTGAAAATGGGCATACCATTACTTATGCGCCAACCTAATATATACTAACTAGTCGCTACGCATCCACAAAGTCAAGCTCCAAACGCATATTGCGACGAAATGCTTGATCGCCTATTTTTATTGATATTCACTAGGCCACACTTGTACTACTCCAAGTTCGACACACCAATACTGGAGGGGGCATACACTACAGCGATATCGGTTGCATCTCGAGGGGCACACTGCTACAAACCCAGTAATTGAAGAACACTTTGGGACATGCGTACGGTCACACACGGACATAATGGCATATAATATTGCAGACATAGATGTTTTCGTCTGGGTCTATTAGCTGTCAACTCAAGGTTTATTCTGTGTCCTCTCCAATACTCATTCTCACGCCTATTTGATGGCCATTTCTTAGAGGTTCCAACACCATAAAAGGTCTCAGAGATGTACAGTTTACGATGTACATATCATACAAAGAATAACCATATATAACACCATAACCACATCTCTCCTAAGTACACTTTCCCTAAGATGCACAAGAATAGGTTCATATAAAAATACCAGACCCCAAAAATGCAGGACGAAAACGAAGGAACACATACTCTATGGTATACGCTGAATAGATCTACTAGATGTCCAGACTTACAGGATCTTGACGAAGCATGGAACTGCGAAGAACCTACAGCCATCTCTTTTTGTAGCCTCCTTTCTCCTGTCCGATAATTAAATGAGATACCTTGAGTTACTTAGGTTCAAACATGATACGCCAAGGCAGTGTTGTAATATCTATTTGAAAAATATGCTTGATAATGGATCAATCATGCTTTTATGTCATGATGGATCAAACATTCCATTGACAGGGAAAGACAAGAAGCCTCGTAAACGGTCGCTGAATATTCTCCTGATTCTGCTCAACAGACACTGCATCTACATACAATATGAAGAGGCCTTATTCATTTTCGACGTCGAATATACGGCAAAGACGCGAGTAGTTATGAGCTACGTGAAACACAGCTAGATGCTCGTTTCCTTACATATTTTGTCTTTGCCGGGTGAAAATTTTGTCTGGTAAAAAATGTGTTTCACCATTGTTACACCATTTCTCAGGGAGGAGTTTCATTCCCCCCCCCCTAATTTCTTCGCCGTCGTGACTATGATGGAAGCAGATGGGGTGGTTTGAAACCACTGGTTTCCCATAGGAAAAACGAGAGGAGAGCACAAAGTAACAGATACTAGATGGTGACAAAGTGCCATAATAATGGAATGTACGGATGCCTCACCATCAATTTACAGCGTCCGCAGAATCCATAATGTCCAATGATTCGAAGAAATCCTAAATTTACATCGTATAGTCATTAGATTCTCTTGAGATGCCACTTCAGCACTTTAGTGATAGGCAGTCGACTTTTGTGTGTTTCCTCTTGGTTGTAATCCACATAAACAACTGTAAGGCGGTTCTAACTCGGAAAAATTTACGATCATTATCCCGCGCTATTGTCTATCAGTTGGCGAGATAACCGCGTTGCGGAGGAGAATGACGACAAATTTAAAGATTCCGAACACTATACGCACATATTTATTATGTGATTGATGAAATGCACTATTTTCATAATTCTTTCACATTGAATCTCCAAAGAAGTGCTCTAGCCATCAACTGACGAGCATTGCAAAAAGGAGAAGAGAGCAGAGGGAATCCATTCCAATATCCACTGCCTTTGGAAACACTTTCCATTCAATATGGATACAATCCATTCTCTACAATGGTGGTCCACAAGGGAAACACGACGAATTTCTTCCATGGCCCCTCTCGTGAAACTTCCGCGGTCGCGTGGAGAGGAATGCAAGTAAGAATTTTCATTGTAGATAGTGAGTATAAATTTGCAATATACCACGTATTTCTTTGTGTTTTGCATCCCATGTGCTTCTATCCCACGTAGGTTTAAGTTTTCTATCAATAAATACTTTCGGTGGATGTGTTTTGTATGTATGTTTGAGTAAACAAAAGTGTATAATTACAGATACTCTTTGTCATCTTCTGCTTCATCTTTGTCTTCGCTCTCTACAACTTAATTAGCGTGCGGGAAAAGCGAAATCCTATTGACAAGGTGACTCATATTTACTTATTGAGACGAGTCGAACTGAAAAACAATTTCTTGTGGTAATTATTTTCGTGAAACGTTCTACTTGTTTGTTGTGATGTTGGCGTTTAGTGTTTGACTGTATCTAATTCATTCGGAAAGTAAATTTCCATGGTATTCGTACATTTCTTCAGCTTTCGACCCTCCTTCCCGTGGCGGATGATGTCTTCCTTGTACACACAGTGAGAGACTCAAGACATAGTGGAACAGAGTACAAGATGCTTGTACTGGCAAAGAGACCGAATAGGAATCTGGATTGTGCATTTGAATGGGGTCAGTTGGAAACCTTCCCTACTTGCAACGATGCAGAGGAAAGGTACTGAAAGCACTAAATGTATTTATCCTTAAATCAATCATCATATTGGAAAAGCTGTATCTAAGCCTTTTCTTCATTACCATTGTTCACACCAATATCATTGCTAGAATACCCATCCCACGAAGTTGAGATGCATTTTTCAAATAGAGCGTAAAGCAGCTGAATAACAATCTCTCTGTTAACACTTCTTTTGATTTTTAGAAAAAAAGTCTTCATTCCAGGTCAACGAGCCCCCATTTCATGGTATGAAATGGACAGCAATGGAGATGCAGAGTACAAGGCGTATTTGATGATCTGCCATGTTCCTAAGATTCATCTCAATGGAACTGAATTCAGAGCCTTTGGTAGGTTACAAAACATACGCGGTTCTTACGAATACCACTATAAAGAACGCAGAACAACCTTGAATGATTCGAAAGCATTGCATCTGTAAACGATTTCGAAATGAATTAGAATGAAGGAATCTTTTTTGAGTTTGTGAAACGTATTTGAAATTCGAAATAGAGAACGGCCTATCTTGTGAAAATGACCCTGTGTTATGAAAAGCATTTGAACTGTTACACCTGCCCAAAAAGTCTCATTGTTGACATCTATCCAGAATCAAGAATGGATGAAAGAGAAACGACGAAATTGCACGCTTACTTGAGACAATCGGTTAAAAACGTAATACTAGGTATGACAGTTCAGTTTGAGTGCTTTATAAAAGCGTTCCGTAGGAATATGTTCCACCCTTTTAAAGAAGACCTTTTTTCAGGAATCTCCGAGCATTTGCCCGATGAAGACGCGCCTCGCTTTGGATACAGAAGGACAGATTTATTCATAGACTATGACATCACCAATACGGATCCCTCATACCTGCGTCAGTATGGTATGTAGGTAGATATTTCTCTTTATTTTCAAGATTCTTCTGTTCCGAAAACAATATATTATTGCATATCTACTTAGCAAACAACGATATTTTGTTTGTTAAATACACTTCATTAGCAAATCCGATTTATATTCAGGAATCTGCGTGCAAGACCTGATCAGTGGTAATGACTATAACAATATGGATTTGATCGAGTTTGTTGAGGTAAGCGAGGACCATTTATGGACATTTACGCCATACCAATAAATGAGCGTCAAATTCATAGAGCAAATATATATGCCTTTATTTATTCCGACCCCTTTGTATTTTACACTTGCCTGCATACTAGGGGTTCTAAATCGGTAAATATGTCGTCATTCTTCTCCACAGACCGGTTTTCTATCAGTGAGAGAGACGACCGCTTTCCGAAGAAGAATGACGATAAATTTACCGATTTAGAACAGCTAGTGCGTGCAGACGCCAGTGGTAGTGTCAAAAAGCTTACAACCAGCACCTCTTCAGGTGAATCGTGCCCTCGGAGCATCCATTATAACAGTGATTGTGGAATGGGAATCGCTGGGAGAGGAGATGAAGGCGGCAATGGACTTTTATAGGGCAGAAGGGTATCTTTCTTTGAATATTGTACTAGATACATATTTCTTTAATACCGTGATACAAACCTAACGCAGGCAACTTTTTCGTGATGTATGTTTCATCAGGTCCATATATTTGGACCAACATTGATTCTATCAAACTCTTTCATGTATTGGAACAGAGTGCAAATCACAACGCTTTCAGAATACTGGACATCGTTAATTTCTTTCTTCCTGTCGAGCTCAGTCAAGTGAACAACAAAGCAGAGAACATTCGACTGAATCACTGTCTATACAGACACATGACTACGACACAGTAAGTTGTTCGTTTTAATCTTCATTCCCGCTTACGATTAAAATTTGCGCGGCAATAGAGGAATCAAATTTTTTTGGAATGAATGATGTTGTAGGTAGATATCATTCATTCCTAAATTAATTAATTTGTCCACTGAAAAATTATAAACATAGATAATTAACCATGTAAGTTTAACTGCGTAAACAAAAATCTTTTCTTATCGATCAAAGCAGTACCTGCTAGGCGTTCTGTGGTAAAAATAATAAAACTCTTATAAAACTCAAGTCAGCTGCATACATCAGTCAATGGCTAAAAATATGGGTAAAAACATTCTTCGAGCAATTGAATGTTGAATTGTTGAATTATTTGTACATTCAATTTTTCATTTGTTCATTCAGTTATCTCGCCTTCCTTCACCTCAACGAGTTCTTGGTTCCCGTGGAGAACAAAACAGTACACAGGGTTATCAATGATGAATTCGACCTCTACATGTCGGGGACAATTAAAATGAGTGCAATGAACTTCACGGAGTAAGTAAAGCATTCAATATTTAATAGAAAGAGACGAAATAGGGTATCTCGAGGAGATCGAAAAAGAAAAAAAACGAAAAATATAACGTGTGATCGAGAACGAAATTCTTTCAGTGAAGCTACATATCCGAGGACTTTGACCAGTACAAAAAGATCAAAGTCCTACGATCACTTTGGACAACGGAGTGTTGTCAGAGTCCGGAATGTACAGGAGATGGTGATTTCTTATGTAATTATATTCAGCGGTTGTCACACCACCTATAATGAAATGGTAAATACCTAAATACTTGTGTAAATAGATCATTCCGAATTCCATTATTTTCCAATGCGTTGAATTCTCAAATATAGGGAGAGCTTCACATTGCATGATTACTAATCTGTGAAATGTATGATTTCAGGGTCCTAGTGGTCCTAAAGTGATCACAATCACGAATCAGCCACTGGTCTATCTTGAGAACGGAAAGTTCTTTCACTTGCATCGATATGTGAAAGGAGGCATGTATAAGGAAGAGGAACAAGAGACCGATACCGTTCTGACCAATCGATTCCCTCATCTTGAGAATATTGTAATGAGCCAAGAGATGTTGGTTGACGCGTGGATTGGCAATGATGATCTTATGTCAAAATGATACTACAACATAAAAGTTAATGCAATTATAGCAAATTATGAGTATACACATTCTACAGTACCAATTACTCTAATATCTTGAAATGTGGCAGTTCGTTTAGAAAACAGCTTACTGCCGTAATCCTTTGGCTTTTTACCTCTTCAAATGTTTTCAGAGCGAAGAAGGGTCACTATAGCTCTTCGCGCATCCACCCTCGGATCATGCAAATCCCTTCTGTAAGAGTCTATTATGCATCTTCAATGCCACTCTCATCACCTTATCAGAATGACTTTTGTTTCGATGCTTGTTCCTATCACTTGCATTCGTGAAAGATTTTGAGCAGTTCGAAAAGTCACACTGATATGACTTCACTCCCGTATGACTTTTCTCATGGATCTTCAGATACTCCGGACGAGAGTAACTATTACCGCAGTTGGGATACTGTAACATCTACATATTTCCCCCATTCTTGCTTTTTTCACTCACCGTGCACACCTTGGACTTCTCTCGTGTGTGACGACGAGCATCGACGACGACCTCGCACTTTGCCCTGTTATTAGTGCGTGTGGAGGGGGATGGGGGTCGACTCACTTGAATGGTGCATAATAGATATAATCATTGATATACCGACAGAATGTCTGCAATCCTTTCATTCTCATCGTATCATTCAATCTGAAAGTGAAGGGAAATGAGGTATATACCTGCTGATTGGAGAAGGGATTTCTGCATTCAATCAACTTGCAAGTATGCGGCGTCGCTTCTGCTGTGGACAACGGTATTCATGTGAGAAGTTCATCCTCTCCATTCAATTGAATAGATCTGAAATTGTTTCATTTTCTACTTTAACGGCAAAAGTGATAAGAAATGTGTAGTCTATATACTGCATTACTAGTTCTGGAAGTTGGATCGTTCATTCGTATGTATCGTGATCACTCAGCACGGCTGGAATAGTGATCGGTTAGCACAGCCGGACAAAGTGATAGTGAGAGAGAAAATTGCTCTAGCCTGAGGCTAGTAGCTTCCACTCTCTCGTTTTATCACAGATCTTCTGATAGAGAGAAACAACTGCTGCTACATCACTTTTCACAAACCGTTATGAAAACATTTCCCTCTTACTATATCGACCACGCTAATTCCGATGGCGCAACTGTTCATTTCTCATATGCCTCGTCCCACCGAGCGGCGCAAGTTTCCGTTTTCACCACTCAGACCGTCAATATTTAAATTTTCTTTTTTGTTTATTTAATCTTAAATATCTAAGCATAATAATGGGGGAATTCTCACCTCTTCATTCTCTTCAGTGTTGCTGTAGTTTAGCTGATCATGTGTAGAAATACAATAGCGACTTCATGTAGGGAAGTCTGAACTGTAATTCAATTTTGGTATACAGCAATGTGTTGCTAAAAGAAAATGCGCGGCATACAACAGTGAAAGGAAAATTGATGAACTTTAGCAACCGTAATGGCTTTGTAGAGATACAGCGACTGCAAATGAATGGGGGGAAGACTTCGTGGGAGGTATGTAGAATGAGGGTGAGAGGGGTTCGATGAAGGGGAGGGAAGAGAAGAGACAGTATACGAATGAGAGAGAGAGATACAAAGAAAAGACACAGAACTTTGTAAGGTCACTGAGGAGTCAGAGAACTAAGAGACACGGATCGATCAGTGAGAGTGGACAAAAGGGGAGACAGAGAAAGACTTAAATGAAGGGTTCAAGAAGAAGGTAATTCGTGACTCTGCGAAACGAACTAGATTATGGAAATAAAGAAGAAATGCATTTTTTGTCGTATTATTATTAAAATTACAGACTCTCGAGTGCTACAGAATTCTGCGACTCTTTCAATGATCAGAACAAAGGAAATTATCATTTCATCATTTCATTTTAAAAATGATTTTCCAATTGTCGAAGAACTGCTTTGATATAGCACATTAACAACACGAATAGTGTAATTTGTTGAACAAAAGGGGCCTTGTTCTCTTCTTTAGTGTGTCGAAATATTTTAATGTGCGGTTGGAAATGACATGAATGCGTAAGGGTTGAACGTTATTAATGAATTATCTGTGACTCCCACCCTATAGGGGACCGTGCAACTATCCACTACGCGATAAAGAAATAATTAATTTGTAATTTTTGTATCACAATCTACCATTTTGGGTTTACACCCGCGTTTCTGTG
Source organism: Diplogasteroides magnus (assembly GCA_014805445.1). Classification (NCBI taxonomy): domain Eukaryota; kingdom Metazoa; phylum Nematoda; class Chromadorea; order Rhabditida; family Diplogasteroididae; genus Diplogasteroides; species Diplogasteroides magnus. Next base: position 7,765 of record JACMIF010003228.1, read on the forward strand.
ATGGTTGTCTATTGTAGTGCATTTTTCTCCGGCAGAACTTTTTTTATTCTATGCGAAAGCGCAAATTACTATTAATTGCACACGAATAATCATTGCATAATATAATACATGAGGTCGATGAAGCATACCTGTATCTATGAGCACACTATATAGTAGTGTGGGCGCCTCATAAAGTAATTGGTTCGTTATACTTAAATTGAATTCATGAACAATACAGAGGGGCCGCTAACATTAAGGAGCAGAGAAGACATGAGGATGAATGTATGCATCCAGTAAAGATACCCTCACACTACTATTACTATATCACAATTTCATACTGTCAAGCTCTTCAAGATCTTCTTTATCAATGGATTCGCCTGACTGTGATTCATTTGAAGATCATTCGCACTGCACAGGAAAGATGGGTGGGATCTTCTTCCTTCGGGCGATATCATTGAGCACCTTCAAAAGAGTAGAGCCAATTATTCGTTTGCTGCTTATTTAACAATTTTTGTTATAGAGTTCCCTCTTTCGAAGCACAGCTCACTTCACATATCGTTGAGTGAATTACCGCAATCAAAACAAATACAGAAGCACTTTTCGATATCAGTCCGAGTACGACTGCATTACCTGCTGAACAGTCATGTTGCTCGTTTCCGGGCATCTGAACCAGATCAAGAAGAGAAAGAGCACAGAAGGCACGAGGAAGACGAGGAAGACGTACGCCCTGATATTGGTATGTTTGAGAAGGAAACAACATCGATTAATGACTATGATGTCTGTCCTAGTGTTTTCATCAGCCTGAACCTATTATTGTCGATTCCATGTGGAGGCGATCTCTGGGGTGAAAGACAGGAGCGCAATGGACTAATGCGCCACCATTCACAGTAATCTCCTGGCGCATCTGTCCACTTCACAGTTTTGTTCAAATTTATATGGCGATCCTGTCTTTCACTCCTCATTTCACAGGCGACAGCTCCGAGGAGATCGGGGAGAATAGCAATTTCATTATAAGTACGCCGCCCCTACTCTACCTGATTACCTGATTGCATGAGAGAGAGGGTAAAAGGCGAATTGCGCCACGATCTTTGCTGCTGCCTGAAGAAGGGTTTTTTGGAGTAATCGTTCAGTTGACATGCATAACAATGGGAGATGATTGAATGTTTGAAGTGAAAGGCTTGGCAAAGAACTTCCATTATTACTGCTGTACCTCCAATTGCGAGAGTATGGCCATGGAGGACAACAACATCGACCGCGGAACGAGTTCAGCTCCGTAGAACCGAGAGATTGATCCGAGACCGGCCGCCGTGATGAGAAGGACAACACTGAAGGAGATGAGGGAGACGATCTGTAATTATTGTGGATTATAATTGATATCGCTGCAATTCATACGAATAATCCTCGACGGCCCTGCTTTGTAAATTTCATCTAACTGTGAAACCTATGAGAAAATGGGTGATCCATGCGGAAAACATCTTCTCTTTGGAAAAGCGCGTGTCTATAGAATGTATTATCTCCGGGTGCAAAGGTTTTGGAAGCAGCGGGGATCGAACCCACTGCCTTCCGTCTCATGAGAGGACGCTCTACCGCAGAGCTATACCCCGGATGGTGGAAGTCCCTCTCCTCGAGCATCCACGGGGCAGGCTTTGTCATCCTTACAAATGACACAGAGGAAATTCATGTAAATATTCATATTTATGCAAAAGGAACGTGTCTGTCCGTCTTTTTGCTCACTTATAACGTTTCATATACTACTGAGCCAGTGCGGTATAATGTCTGCCGCAGTATAGATGACGTCAATTTTTTCGCCTAATAATGAACGCGCCATTACATTTACCTGGTATTGCTTCCCGAGCATCACTGACGCTGTAAGCAGAGCCAATGAGACAACAGTGACCACTTCTGATCCGATCAATAGAGGACGACGTCCGATTCGATCAACGAAGAAGACTGGAACGAGGGTGATTGGCAGTCGAAGGATAGCCATCCCGACAGAACCTGCAACGAATCAGCTGATTGACGCATGCGCTTCCAGATTCATGTAGACTGATAATGAGTTGAAAATCAGCGCCTACATAATGTTCTTGAAACCTATTCAAAATCACAACTGAGCCAATTTAGAAACTCTAATTGTAACTCACTGTATTGCGAGAACTGCAGCGTGAATCCGGACAGCTCGTGTACGACGAATGTGGAATACGCTCGAAGTATTCTTGCGCCGGCGAAGACATACGCGATCTGAATGTGGGTTTCTAAACCGATAATTTCATGCATTAGCCAGAAAACTAATTCCCTCGGAACGGCTTGTCCATCACATGAGAGAAACAACAGCTTCTCGGAGATTGGACGTGAGTGAAATGAAAATGCTAGCATAAAATTTCCGATTTTGAAAACCATAATCTGAACCTCATTCAACGAAAATATTTGACCGTGAAACGCGCGGTCAGGCTATCGTCAGATTTATTTGCTTTCTCTTAAAATACAGTGCTCTCTCACCACTCTCTACCCGGCATCAAATCAAGATACCGACCATGCGGGTGTTCAGATGAATATATATTTCGTGATTTATATATACGTTGTACCTTGACCATGACGCCCAGCCATGCCGCCTCTCTCACTACCCTCGAACGGTCATCGCCATTGGCAAACGGGTTGAACACCCACATGATGCCCTGAATATTCTTATTTTCTACAAAGTCGACCATGCTCAGTTGAGCAGACAGCGGTTTCATTACCTAAAACGATTGGAAATATGAGAAATATCGGCAACTACGGTCATGGAGATAACACAAATTTATTCTTACTGCCTTTCTTCTTACAATTCATATTTTATTAAATTTAGGCCTCCATGTCTAGTCAAAGTGGGATAAATAAAAATCACAGTCCTAATTAATGTGTTTTCAAGAAATTACATGCAGTTGAAGTGCGAACACACCTTCTCCTCGGGCCTATTCTGTCCATTCTGTGCTTCATATTTTTTCGCATGTGTCAACTCGGCATCCAGGCTGCTATCGTCACAGTCGACACCGAAATACCGAGCTAGGGAGCGTCGAGCCTTCAAAGTTCCTTTCTTACTTCAAACACGTCTAGAACAATTAACATGTTATACAATATGTACATATAGACACATTGTAATGCAGCCTAATTTAATGCCAAGTACGCACTTCACTAGTTTTTGACTCCTTTTTTGTGTGCTACTTGTTCTGTGTTCTCCGCACTTGATTCTCAATATGATTCATCTATAAGGAGGAAGAGTGAAATTAATATAGAACGTATTTGGTGCGTGCAAATAACATCAATATAGATAACGCAACAATACATTCATTGTTTCAAAGTTACTAATTAAGATACGTTATTTTTTCAGCTCAAGCTAAAATCGACCTTTTCGGAACCGGGTGGAAAACTTTCGAATTAAATTCTGATTTTTTTCCTGGAAGTAGGTGTGGGCACCCCTAGGAACGTCGTGTACTGATTCGGTCCGAAAAAATTTCGCAATCCTTTTATAAATGAATTTCGTCATAATTTTCGATCGATTATAACT
>JACMIF010003231.1:0-10354 GCA_014805445.1 Diplogasteroides magnus
TATATCTTATCTAGAATTTCCTCGGCTTTCATATTCTGTATAAAATTTGCCTCGCTTTCATTTTTAAACTGGTGAAAATGACGATTTTTCGAGGCCGACATGCATTATCTCCGTTGCCGTTACAGATACGGTCTTGCACTACGAAGGATAAAATGATCAAAAGAAAATTTGCTGCAGAATGAGCTCTTTGCCAGCCCTCTAGGATGAGTTTGAAGCGAGTCATGATCGACCTAACTTTATGACGAAATTCGTCTGTAAAACAATTGCGAAATTTTTTCAGACCGAATCAGTATACGACGTTGCTTTGGGTGGCCATACCTACTTTCAGGAAAAAAATCAGAATTTAATTCCAAAGTTTTCCACCCGGTTCCGCCAAGGTCGATTTTAGCTTGAGGTGAAAAATTAATGCGTCTTAAAACTGCAAAAGCAGCGGAAAATGCTCGATCTGCAGTTCATGGCATGATTTGACGAGTTTTAAAGAGGAAAATAGGGCTTAAAGAAGTCGACCGGTGAGAATTGAGGGAGCGTGGACGAATGAATAGGCGCAGAGTGTTGATTTCCCCGGGAGGAATCTCCCCGGACGGCTTCTTTGTTTCTGGCGGTGAAAGAATCCGCATTTACCTTTATTAACGTTGTTTTCGCATTTACCGCTTCCGTTTTTTTTATTAGACAAAATTCTCAGGATTTCTTGATTGACAGTGTGGGAAAGAAAATGCTGTGCATCTATAGTATGAAACATCAACATCTATTTGGAGAAGATAGATAGATAGATATTTATACGGATCGAGACAATAAAGCTCAAAAAACGCGGTGAAAATTATTGTGAATAACTCAAACGGGTGAAACGGATGAAAAAGTGACTGAATATGCCTAAAGTTACTACTATACGCCCTAGACGATCTTTACCATCACCAGCGCCCCGTACAGATCTCAAAAATTGACAACAGCCTCGCAAAACAAAAAATAATGCCATGATCACAATTTAAACCGGAAAAACGGACACGATTTCCCAGAGCACCAGCAATATACACCTTCAAATACTATAATACCTATGGAATAGCACTCGTGTTGTGAATATAACCATGTAACAAATCAACAACAGATACTGTATGTTCTCGAAAGAAAAAAACGCCAGTAGGGAGAGGGACGAGTGAAACATTCACTGTTTCTGATTAATAGCCGCCATCAACTTTGCCTTTAGTATCTTTTCAGTGTCCAATCCCTCGTGGTAGTGCACCTTGTCCACCATGCCCAGGCTCGACATGGCAAAGGCTGAAAAGCTACAGTAACTTCGGTAGGAAATATAAGATTAAGCGCATTTTTATCTGTCGTCTAATTACTGCGGAGCGGTTGTCCATCACATGAGAGAGCCAACCACTCCGACGGAATTAGATGACATAAAAATGTACATTTACTTGGATTTCCTAGCCTAACCGTAACCCGGACAATTCGCATTATTGCAATTCTCATTCGTACATTTTCCGCGGAGCTTTGTCTCTTCGTTCGATGGACAACCGATCGTATGGGACTAGTAGAATGAAAACTGCCCAGTTAACCTTTTTAGAAATCGTATTGCTTACCAATGAGAGGCGGAGTGCATCCCGCAACATAGAGCATCTTGCCGGGGAAGAGGTTGAAGGCAATCTAAAAAGTGTTCATAACAATCTCAAAACATTCTAGTCGTCACCCGTGAGCCTTCACGGCTCGCTCTCAAGTCCTTAAGACTCAAGATTTAGCGCAAATGCATACTAACAGAGATGATAACCTTTTTATTTTATTTTGAAGATTAAATTAACAAATCGTAATTAGAAATAATTTTATACTTTACAGCTATGATTTCACGAACCTGTGGAGTCATCTCTCTTCGTAGTCCCAATGGGTCTCCCCACTCCACGATCTCCCTCTCCATCAGAACCTTCCCTCCAATCTTCACCAGGACATACGCGTACGCAGCAGTCGAGCGAAGCCACGTCGAGCCTGGATTACGGTAAGCTACGGTATGCTCACTACTGTCCAGCCCAATCCCCCCAGCTACGCGGGATCCCCTGACATCCCCTGGCATTTTTCTAGCTGGAAACGGACGATGGTCTGGCTTTTTAGTATTGATTATTTAAGTTCGTGAATATAACATCGTTTGACATATTCAGTGTGTCAGGAAAAAATTTCTTTGCTTTGAGTTTCATCAACGAAATTACGGAATTTTTCAGCTACCGCAAATTAGAAAATCGGAAATCGCAGAAGCGTCAAACCTATTTTCCGGTAGCAGAAAAATTCCGTAATTTCGTTGGTGAAAATCACAACAAAGAATTCTTTTCCTGGCACACTGAATATGTCAGACGATGTTATTTTCACCAACTTAAATAATCAATACTAAAAAGCCAGACCATCGTCCATTTCCAGCTAGAAAAATGCCAAGGGATGTCAGGGGATCCCCGGGAATCCCCGGGATCCCGCGTAGCTGGGGGGATTGGGCTGGACAGTATTAAGTTAGTTTGCGATTGGATTACTGTCGGCTGTCAAATTAAGGTAGGCTACAGTATCATGTCAATTGAGTCAGTTTGCAATTGGATTACGGTAATGATGAGGCAAGCGAATTCACCTCCAGGCGCTTCCTCGTAGTCTCCACACATCAACGAAACCTCCACTGCAGGACGTCCCTGAATCAAGTTCATTTTTCAAAATGTTGCTCTTTTCCGTGCACTTGTCTGTTACTATGAGCAGCTTCTAAAAATTGGAGACCACACGGCCTTATCGGCGTTGAGGGAAAAATAGATATTAGATCAATTTTGCGGGACGACACCATTTGCGCACAATCTCTACTCGGTCAGTTTTCCTTTTCACTATTCGCTACCAACAGGAATGTTGTTTGTCTCGTTCAGTCAAGCAACTTTACTGTTGGTAGCGAATCATGAAAATGGAACCTAAAAGAGTTATGGCCACTTGAGCGCAAGTGTCGTCATCCCTTTTTTGTATGCAAGATGTGGAGATTAGCAGCAAGATGAGTGAGGAGTCTTTACCTTGAATATTCCCACTTGGAAGTGGTCCACCACTACGATCACGAGTCGATCCTTCTGCAGGAATGTGTCCAAGATGCGGTGGTTGATCGACTGAAGATAATAAACGTTGTAATCCTAGCAGATATACAAGGAATTTTGCTCGTAAGGGGAAGATCTGTATCGATCCAAGGCAATTAGACGACAGAAACATATACTTTCGCTTGGATTTGCTACGCTACTGATACCCCCTCCTACCTTCCAGTCCGCAATCACCACAGTAGCCGTTGTGTCACTCGGTAGAACTGCATCCACAGACCGTTTCAGCTCCATGCTCTGTATGATATATCATTTATTGATCATCTTTAAGCATAGAGACTAAGATAACGAGTCTATGCACCTTTTACTGTATTTTTATAATAATATTGATAGTCTCTAGAGTGGGGAGGAAGAAATTCTAACTTTCCGAGACTATGCCGAGCGGTCGTCTCTCAACCTACTAGACAACCAATCGGGACAGACTGGGGAAGTTAGAATTACTCCCTACCCACCCCCCCCCACCAGTCTAGCCCCTAGTCAGAGCGGATCCCAAAGTGCATTCGTCTCTCTGCACTCTCATTCTGTCGCATAGGTACGACAGCGCGATAAAGAGCACGATGAGATGGAATGCAAATGAGAACCCTAGGATAGGGAAAACAAGCAGAAGTGCATTTTTCATTGCTGTTAATTCCATCGGATGTAATGGACAACCACACCAGGGGAATTAGACGACAGAAAAATGCACTCCTGCTTGCTTTCCCTATCTAATTCACTCCCTCAATACTGATATATGACGATTGGTAATATTTGTTCCAAGGAAAATGGGCTCAATAATAGTGAGTCCACTTTTTGTATACGAGTGGCACAAAAAGTAGACCAGCCGTACAAAAAGTGGAGTGCTGATGAGTCCACTTTTCATCGAAAAAATAAAGCAACCCGTCTTATATTCCCATATATTCTCGCCCACCTTCCGGTCCGCAACCACCACAGTAGCCGTTGTGTCACTCGATCGAACTGCATTCATCGCCCCTTTCTGCTCCATGCTCTGCGTGAGACATCATTAATTTATTACATTTATTGTTTAGAATGAGGTACCAGTCCTACAAGAATGACCGCTATCCCAAGTATCGAGATAATCCCGTCAATATCGGAATAAAATATATAAACAAGGGGGAAATACGGTGAGTCTATGCGTGAGCCTTCAACCGTATATTATACGAATTTTGTGTACTACTGCTGATTCTAGGGCCCTTGTGTATTGCTGCATATACTACCCTGCTATAGCCGCCCTACTACTGTACCCCTCCATCATCCCACATGATCCTACAGTAGCCTACAATAATCTAGCTCCTCTCTCACCTTCCAGTCCGCAATGACCACGGTAGCAGTTGCGCGACTCGGTTGAACTGCATCCACAGTCTCCTTGAGCTCAGAGCTCTGAGTGTTCATCAGTTTTCGCACTCGATCCACAATCCATGCCGCGTTCTTCCCGAAGGACTTCCGGTCAGGTCGAATGACCGACCTACAGTATGATCGTTAATGCAGGACATAGTCTACGTCACATAGAGTACTGCCAGAAAATCGATATTGGCAAACACACGGTACCCCTAATGGACAATATCGATACTAGCTAACAGCCAAATGAAAAGAGCAGAAACCTAATGATCTTCATCACTTGTTGTGACGGTCCCAACTCGTCCTCCATCATAAGGGCATCGGCCTCCGAGTAGCCGTATCTTCTCATCAAACTCGCAAGGCTCATCGCGATACGCTGCCAGGTCTGCATTATTAATATTTATTTTTTAAAATTTAAATTTAAAAAAAAGTTTTAGATTATACCTTGATAGTGGCTTGCTTCTGCGCTTTTCCTGGCTGCTGCATGTACTTGATCAGAGCTGCGTCTGCCTCATCGGGATTGCATCTACAAGAATTCTGCCACTGTGACTATTTGAAAGGCAGGGATCGAATTTTGGAAAATATGTGCAGCATAACTCTCTGTCCTGTCATTCCGACCGGCTGTCTACGATGTGCGAAAGAGAATGAGTTACCAATGCGCAGAGACGAAAAAAGTTGTGGGGAATTAGAATAAGCCATTTCAACCAAAAATAAATCATTTGCGACAGAAAGGCACTTACTTTCGGGCTGCTACATATGCATTCATCGAAGCGACAACATCCATATCCTGAAAGGACATACGTCTTCATTTCATTCATGTTGATCAATGTGATTTTCCTAGCACAAAAATAACTACATTTGGCAGATAAAGTTCGGATAAACCTATTTATTGATGTGACTTGAAAGAGCCTTCTTTAGTCGAATTTTCACCTGCTGCAATCATAGATGTGCTCACTTTGTAAGCAAATTTTCACTGCAGGGTGCTCCCAAATTTATTTTCCCAAAATACACTGTCAAAACGCAATTTTTCCCACAACGCAGGGTGCTCCCACTAAAATTTTCTCAAATGCACGGCAAAAACGCAAAATTTTGACCTTGCAGGCAGCTCCCACCAAAATTTGCAGGGTGCTCCCGTAATTTATTACAGCCCAGCGCACCTATGGCTGCAATGGTTCCCTGTCTATGCAAGAATGGGTAAAATATTTCTAATTAATAAATAAAACTTGCCTTGTCGCCAATGCACTGTGCAAGTAATTCCATCACGTCCTTTAGCCTGCATGCGAGGTGGATGTTCTTAACACGCGCCATCAGTATGAGTAACACTAGGATTTTCAAAACGGTAATAAAGACGATTCTACAGACAACAGCTCCAATCGAATGAGAAGAATGCTAAACGCACTTTACTACCGATTTTAGAAACCCTAAATGATAAGGGCGAATGGTGCCCGTGACAATCATTGCTCGCAACTTGGATTGAAAACAGATTATTTCCCATTCGAACACGCTGGCAAAGATAGCACACTTTGTTTTCATGAACACATTGCGACATTATATGTGTATTCGAGAAGGATATGATGGTGAAGAGTACCGTGGCACAATTTTTGCCTAATTTTCGCATAAACCAACTGTAAATCTTTTACATGTAACAATTATGATATCATCAATCGATATTGAGCAGCGAAGACTATGAAATACCTTCTCCGAGTGCAGCTCATGCGGCATGGCCTCCTTCACTCGCTGATACACAACTTGTCGATTGAGAAGTGGACTGATACCGTAGCATGACATGATGGCCAGCACTCGGCGCAGCTGCAAATCGAGAAATCAAACATTTATTTAAAATTACGAACGCGACGACATTTGTGATTAAAAATTCAATATTTTTTCACAATTTTCGCAATCAAGATAAAACAGCCTGTACCTTATCAATATAGCTATTCGGATTTTTCGTCGTGATTATCAGCGTGGAGAGGTCGTTCTCCTCCACATTTTCGCTGTGGACGATTACGTTGATCTGCAAATTGTCAAAAAAATAATTTCACAGTCACAGCCTTCTTTTAATTCCGTCGGTTAACCCTCGCAATCACAAACATATTACTAGCATAGACTAGAATGGGAGAATATTTATTGTTAAATAGACTATGACAAATCATTGAGTAATGGTTGGGCAAGGAAATTTTGTTATAAACGCCAACCTTATCATAAGGCTCCGGCTTTCCTTCCTGCACAAATTCCTTGTTCAGTTGTCTCATTGCAGCCAGACGAGAATTTCCATCGATTACGACTAGTTCGCTAAAACGGTTATCCATCAGAAACGGGTGAAAACGGTGGTGGATTCAAACAAGAGAACTGGAAAGACAATTTCATTGAGTACTGTATGCATAGTTGAAAGGTGTTGTGCTTGTAACACTCAGCATTTAAAGTTATCGTAGCCTTACCAGCACAAAATTTGTTGCTCCATCTACCCAAGGTACTAGCATTTGTAAATCTGTAAAGTACGTTTCTCATTCGTCTGACACCCTAGTAGAGACAACCGCTCAGAGGAGATCTGACGAATGAGAAATTGAACCCTACTACCGATTTAGAATTCCTACAAGTTATTTGCCCAAGTACAGTAATACTCACCCATTCTCCGTCTTCATCACACTCAAAACGAGTGATTCTGGCGTGAACTTGTAGTTCCTAATGGCAGCAGCCATATTCTTCACGGTAGAATCATCGAGCTCCCCCATGAACTTGTTGTGCAGCACTTCAGCGATGTCGACCTTCAATTACCGTATCTTCAGCATAGGAAACTTTCGATTATGATAGGGTCTCTTAACAGAATTGTGGGCTACCGTAATAGTTTCCTTCAAAACCGAATCGCCGTTTTGCTGCTCGACGTCGTCGCCGTCAGGCATGGTCCACTGCAAAGTAACTTTAAATAAACAATATGAATTTTCATGACAGTGAGACTCATCAGCAAGGACCACGATGGGCATACATGTGCAGGATCGTAAAAAAATGACGATCTCATTCTGCAAATGTCATGCGAGTCACTCTGCAGAGCGAAACTGATTAATTTTTGCATTTTTAAAGGATCAATTGTTGTGACAGTCATTCTGCAAAATGCGGTGTTTTGTATGGGAGGCACTTTGCAATTGAAATTTTGGCACGAACCCTGCCCAGGCGTTTAAGGATGAGCCCTGAACAATCAAACGAAGAATTGACCTCTGGTGAGTGAGAAGCTGCGAACGCTTGGGGCCTCTTTCGCTTTCGACCGCTCCTTCGAGGAGAGGTCCCGTTTGTTTCTTGCGTTGTCTATAAAGGGTCGTTGAGAAAACATTCATTGTTCGTATGAAAGAAAAAACAATTCAAGCAGCCGCATAACTGTGGATAAAAAGGATTGGAACCTATTGATTTTATGAATGCATAGCAGGTGTTCTACAACGGTAAGTTTGTCGCCACTCTTCTCCGCCGTGCTATTGTTTGCCATGTCTGCGACAACTGCGCGGCGGAGAAGAATGACGACAATTTGACCGGTTTAGAACCCATAATGCATACCTCGCTCACCCAAGATTCGTCTCCTAGTGTCTTGTCGTCGTCCTCATCTTCATAACTGCTCGACGTCGCTCCGATGTAGTGCATATCTTCCATTACCCGTCTCAAATTTAGTCGAAATTAGAGCAAAATGCCATGCGTTTTTGCAAATTACGAGCATAAACAAGCGAGAAAATCTAAAATCCTCCAACTTATGTAAGTGTGTGGATAGGTATCTAAAACGCAACAAACGCCACTAAAGGCCGCGGCCCCGCGAACCAAAAGGAACAGGTTCGAGTAGAGTTGGCAAGTTGCCAAATTTGTTGGCTCGCATCTATTTCACGGTCTTGTTTTCGAAAGTTTGCGACGGACCAACATAAATAACGGATTTATGAATTCATGTTCTCATTTGTGTTTTCAGAAATTGAACAAACGTCATCCCAAGTGTTTATTCACAACGCCAATATGGAGTGAGATTAGTATCTGTTGCATCGTTGGTCAGTAGGAGGATGGATTCGCATTTGCCCCATAGGACAATGCATGTGAGATCCTTCATTGAAGGAATGAGACGAGTATGAGACATTCGAGTATCGAGTGAAGCCTGCGGCTCACTTCTTGGACTTCCTAAAAGAACAAAGATCAAAGATCACAGTTCAAACTCCACATACTTGATGAGGGGCTTGGACTCCTCGCCCTTCTTTCCCTTGTCCTTGGCATTTCCTCCCTTCTTCACCTGCATTTCCTGCTTGCGGATGATCTTCGCTTCCTGGATTACGGTAAGTCACAAATTGATTTCCACTCGGGACACCGTTCACCTTGAATGCGTTGTGGACGGTCTTTCCCGACTCAACATAACCCAAGACCTTGGGCGCATATGCGAAGACGCAAGTGATCTGACAATGAATTTCCTGTGATTAGCAGCCGGTAAATACGAAAATTCTATTTTCCTTATTCATAGCAAAACAAGTTATCAAGCATATCTTCAAGACAAACCAATCTCCCCCATTCATTATTACCTTGTCTCCCTCATTTGCTCCTTCAATCTCTACCAGTGCCTGGCCCTTCACTCCCACGACCTTTTCGCCGTTCTTGATCTTGATTCTCTTGTTCTCAGACTAAATACCGGCATTTCCGTTGTTTACCGAGACTCGGAAATTGCACCTCCAAGCGGTACATGATTCGACGCTTGCCGTCTCTGTTGTGGACCTCATGGTCGGAAGAGCCCGGTGTTACGGTAAGAGGCGTGATCTCGGGCAGCAACCTGGGTGATTACTGTAGCTTAGGGATATGGTAATCAGTCACTTTCTCTTTTTGCAGCAGCAGCAGAGAAGAATGCAGAGAAGAATGCAGCAGAGGAGAAGGAGGATACCGACGACGATGAGGATGATCCAGAACTAAAACGAGAGAATCTACGGTTCGAACTATTTGCATGCGGAACAAACAATTCTACTAAACACCACAAATGCATTTTTTAAGAAACGGTGCCCATTCTTACACAGTTAGCATTGAGTCCTAGATCTTTATTATTATTTTTAATGAATAATAATAATTAAAATACCTTAGGGATCTTGGGCATGCACGTGATCCTTGGCCGATCGTACGCTTTGCCCTTGTAGCCCTCCAATTCCCATTTGCCGAAAAGACACGAAAGCTGAGGGTTCGAAATTAGTCCTACCTATTAAATACTTTATCGCCTCACCTTATCGCTGGTGGCAGTTGTCTTCTCTTCATTGTCCATTTAAAATCAATCCAGTTGATGCGGTTTGTGGTCGTAACCGCATCGCATCTCACCACGCATCGCGGTCGACGACCTACCAGAAGGATCTTTTAGCCGTCTTCACAGGTGTAGCTGTTGTTCAGCAGTTTCGAGTTGTCGCATTCGTACCTAGGTAATTTGTATATTGTCAGTTTGCGATCCGTTTCCTTTAGCTGATACCTATAGATAGGGACCGCAAGGTGTTTGGCCAAACAATTCCCTGGACTACGTGAGTGGGCTCAAATGATAGCCTAGAGGCTCCGTTACAACTCTCATTTTACCATATGTCAATATCCCTTTTCTAAGCTAAGCTACAGTGCGAACACTAGCGCGCAGAGCATCAACAGAGATACCCCGGAAATTGGGACTGACTCCCTCTCCCTTCACTTCATTTGAAAAATGAAGACTTGCTCCTCAAAACGACAAGTTTTGTTGCTTTATGGTGTCAATAGAAGGCCAACTGGTGGTCCAAAATCATGTTTCTATTGTATTGTTACATAAGTAAAATTAGCAAAAAAGTTACCCTATGGTAAAACGCGAACCTTCGAACTAGCGCATGGTAAGCCTACCTACTCCCAACTGAGCTACTCGGTTACATGAAAGCAATCGTAAGAGAATGCCTAGGAGATCGGCCCGCCGACGCAGATCAAAA
>JACMIF010003232.1:0-15240 GCA_014805445.1 Diplogasteroides magnus
CAGACTCATAGTCCATGATGACATAGGTGACCATACCTAAAACGAGTTCCTCGCTAGCGAACACCACCTAATGAACCAATGTGACAAGACTTATGCAACAACCTAATATTTTCCAAAGTAGGAGAGTTTATCCCCTGCATAGCGCATTTATATCAGATCCTAACCAAATTCGATTACTTTAGGAGTGAAAACTTCAGGCTGAATATTGGGTGAGTAAGCGCAAACTTTGATCCATATCAGATGAAAACAAGCACATGTACTATCAGAACAATGTATGCGAGGATGATTCAGCGCTGTACTACTGACCTTTGTGCACAAGACAACACATCTGGAGACAATGTGGATGAAAAACAGTGCCTCTGATGAATAGGCCAAACGAAAGCAGGGGGCCAACGGTCCAAAAACATCCGATTTATAACGATAAATCATTCAAACAACGTTTTTATCGACTAGGTAGACCAACGAAAAGAACGGCATTGATTGGCTAATTGTCCTCGCTTTTGGGCGATGTTGAGCTATAATTGAAATTTGGAATGAGCAGAATGCTCTGATAGTATACGTTTTCATTTAGAGGACCATTGCGGTCCTCCTCCAAAAATTGCTATTGTTTTCCGTGGAAATCTCGTACCACTCACAAAATGATGGTGTCTCATATGCACTCCGTGAAACCTACGCGCGTTCAGAATGGGGATCGAAATTTATGACAAATCACTGAGGAATAGTTGTCAAGAACTTCTTTTGCCCAAACGTAACAGAAATGAAAAGAGAATAAATATGCACTGAATCCTTTGATAAACAGCGCAATAGTCGATCGGGGGCTACGAAACAACGGATCGGAATAAAAGAATGACGGCCGTTCAATTCATTGGCAGGGAACGGAATCCAAGCGGAAGTGCATATTTCCGTTGTATAATTCACTCGGAGCGGTTGTCCATTACGTGAGTGAGACAACTGCTCCGAGGGATTAAGACGACAGAAATGAGCACTTCCGCTTGGATTCCGTTAGCTATTCATAGGAGGTCCGCGGTAACGACACACGCGCACAATGGAGAACGTCGCAGTGTGTTATTATATCGGGATAGAAGGCTTTGTGGCCTACACGGGGATCGAACTCGTGGCCCTTTGAATGAAAAGCTGTGCCTTACACCACTCGGCCATATCACCATTAAAAAGGCCGTTCAATTCATACGGGGCGGTCCGCGGGCTAAAGACACACGCACAATGGATAAGGTCGCAGTGTGTTATTATACGTTGAATCGGGACAAAAAGTGCGTGGTATTGGAGACACAAAGAAGACTTTGAGGGATCAAATAGAAGGGAATTCACATGGGAATGAGAGCAATCCCCCATCAATCACATCACATAATGTAATAAGACGGATGGACGGATGCTATGGATCTTTGCGCCGTGATATAGACACAGACATGTTCGAATAGTTTTCATATTATTTTACTTTAATAAGGTTTTGGACAATTAACTGCTAGTTTTCATTTGGATCATCATTTATAACGATTGTGAAACATATTCTTCTTGGCTCATTGAAACGCAGTTGTATATCGGTTGTCATATTGTGTGCAGCCGAAACGCAGATGTATATCGGTTGTCATATTGTGTGCAGTTTCACGTCGTGTACATTTAAGAGGGTATTCGTGGGGATTTGCTGTATAGGTTCCTTCATTCATTTAGAAATGCGACAAAAAACGAGCAGACATGAAGTAAACAGTAGGTATGCCCTATTGTTCTATCGACAAGAATCGCAAAGGTTGGTCTCTGCGATATGAAAGTAATGATCTTTCATTCAGCTTCAACAAACGAAAATGACGTGGATCGAACGGTTGAGGAGGTTGCATTGGAGAAAACACAAGAGATAGGCAAGAAAACCATGGACATTTGCGCCGTAATGGTGAAGTGTACTACTAGGCTCCGCTCAGTTGTCCATTTCACCATAACGGCACAAATCTCCATGGCGCTGTTGTTTTTCACTCAAGCTAACGTCTTTTATACCAAGCCCTAGGATAATAAATACTACTCGAGAATGAGGCAACAAAGTACTCGAGAAAGATGAAAGGCAAGAACAAGATGTCCTACAGTCTCTCTAGGTAGATGGTTGGTACATAAAACAAAGAGAGCATCTGGGAAAGCTGTTGTGTGAGCGGCGGGTGGTAGCCCTGGATCTCTCTTTCTCTTTACTCTGGAGCTGTCTTTCCTCTCTCACTTCTCTAACTCTCTTGATTCTCCACTGTCTCTTCATTGATCTTCCAATCTCGCTCGTTTCTCTGAATCTCTTTGAGTTGCACAGTCTCTCATCACACGAAAACACTATTTCTCTCGCAATCTCGCTTCTGAGGTAAGGAAATCCGGGCATATCGCTCTCGCTCAACAATTCTGAGCTCTAGGGTTTGTAGAATGCACACGATTTGGGTTATGTTTCACTGATACTATATCGTTAAAGTTATAGCTTTCGTGAAACATAACAAATGCCGCGTACCAACTATCGACTCTATCGTCGACCTTTAGAAAGACAACTGCTCAGGAAAGAGGTATTGACATGAACTGACGTTTTTCCAGAATTCTCTGGCACGGCGAAAACAAGTGTCAAGGGGATAACCCATCAACTCACGGGAGGGGATCGGAGTTCAAAGGGGCGATAAGTGAAAACAGGAGATTCATGAGGGGATGAGTGAGTGATTTGAGATATTGGGATTATAATTCAAGAGTTCAAGAAAGCGGTTCGAATTGCCGCATATTGGTAAATGTAACAGATGAAACATAACGTAATTGATTACAAATTGCTAAATGATGAGATCAGATTTCGCGAGAGATGGGGAAAACAAGACACTCATGAGAGGATGAGTGATTTGTAATGAACTACAGTTGGACTTCACGTTCATCTGTGCCCTCATTAGACTGGTCGTCTATGATTACCGAGAGAGAATGAACGACCGGTGCGCACGGATGAAAAGGGGTTCATAAATAGTTCCCTAGTGATTTGAGTGTATTGGATAAATGTCGGCAGAAAGTGTCTCGTGAGCGCTTCTAATTGCAACATGCTCGTAAATGCAAAGTTCGAAGCATAACTGGCGTTATTATTTCCATGCATGCGATGAGATCAGATTTCGCAAGGGACAAGCGAGAACAAGAAGTGCTCTGGAATATGAATGACTTTTCGAAAATATTTCTTATTTTTACGAGGAAACCAGACTGTCACGCAGAACTAAGATGGTTGGACGCGCTTAATTTATGCATATTTTGAAACGTAAGCGAAATAGGAATGATGTGATTGGCGGCGGAAATATGGCAAATATTACGTGCTCGAGAAGGATGAAATGATTTCATCTTTCTTAAATTAGTATTGACAAGCGATAAACGATGTCAAAAAAGCGGTTCGAATTGAAAATTATTTTTGTGTACATGACTTGAAAATAAACAGTTTGATTTGATAGCCATATGATTGGATACAGGACCAGATAGCGCCTGCTCCCCGGGTACGAGAAATGAAAGGCACGACAAAAACAGTGCGGTTCTCAAGAAGATTCATAATTGAAAGCAAGCAGGGTTTTTCATCTTTTTTTTCTTCAGCCGTGTCATGTTCTGCTCAACATGTTAGTTGAACTCGGCAGCGTTTACTATTAGTTTGAAACATATGCGGTTTCCTGAAGTTGCAAAAAAGGAAACATGAGCATGATCTAGAATATGCGAATCTTTGCCCGGGGAGGTTATGCGTTGTGACCAGAGAGGTTACGTAGTGGAAATACGTCTCATAAAACACCCACCACATGGCTTCACTAATGATTTTTCGGGCACGGTTTCAAATCCCCACCCACTGAAATATATCAGGCAAAGAATACGAGGTAGATGGTTCAAAGTAGATATTTATGCGAAATCCTAACTGCAAGAATAAATCATGCCTTCAACCATCAAAGAGAATGAGAGAAAATAGGCGCATGGATAGGAGGAAATGCGTAGACAACAAGAACGAGACAATCGGAGATTGAGACAAGTGAAGGGGATTGAGTGGATTTACACACAATTTTCCCTTTCTTTTAAGAAACATTAAAAAGCAAAGTATTCGAAATTCCACCTCTAGGATAAAATACTTCCATGAAATAGGAGATTCTGGAATTTTAGCCTGAATGATAGGAAGTATGCAGTAGAGTGTCGCTACCAGTAACTTTAGTGCAATTGTCATTCGTCTAATCTCCGTCGCCCTCATGTAATAGACAGCTGCTCCAGGGAGATTAGGCGAATGACAATTGCACTAAAGTCACTGATAGCTTGGGCACGACTTATGGAACGTTTTTCGTCCATGCGCACCGGTGAATCATTCTCTCTCGCTAATCATAGACGAACGGTCGAATGAGAGCACAGACAAAAGTCGTTCCAAAATTCGTTCCCTGCTGATAGCGACACCCTAGAATGCAAGCAAAAAGAACGAGACAATCGGAAATTGAGACAAGAGAAGGGGATTGAGTGGATTTACACACTTTCTCTCTCTGCTGTTCTGACGCGAGGAGAAAAAGAATAACAGAGCAGCTCGAGGAAAGAAGAAGGGGTGTAGGGTTGTCTTATCGAGACGTTATTGACAGCCGGCGACCTCCTCGTCATCTCACTTCATCCCTAACGATCGGCTCTCGCTTCACAGGGACGACCGCGAGGGATGAAGTTAGATGGCTAGGAGGCCACCGGCTGTCAATAACGCCTCGATAAGACAACCCTAAGGGGGAGGTAACAAGGCGGAAAGAGAACAAAAAGAAACGCCTCATAACACACTTAGGCGCGTTTGAACCTATTACTGCCTTCAATTTTTAAGCGTTCAAATGGAAGAAAGAATAAGGAGAGTGATTGCTGCAAAAATTGGGCGTTGCGAGAAATTAAACAAAATGGGACAACGAACGACGAAGTTTATAGGCGCGTCGATTAGGAGACATGATATATTTTTGAGTAATTGTTTAGTCAGCAAATTGCTTGAACGTTATTGTTACGAGTTGATCGGCGCCTGTTACACGCGTGAAACTTACTCGGAATTTGGCATTCTTTCAACGATTAAAAATAGTGGGATAATAGTGAGGCGGGTAGTTTTCTGGCGCCCTCCGCAAACCGGACAATGTAGGGTGTCTCTATCAGTGACTTTAGTGCAGTTGTCATTCGTCTAATCTCCGAGGAGCGGTTGTCTATTGCTTGAGAGAGACAACCGCTCGGCGGAGATTTGACGAATGACAATTGCACCAAAGTCAATGATAGCGACACTCTGGGATAATGATAACTGTGGATCGATCGCATTAGTCGGAACGCCACTATCACTCCTTCTCCAATCGACAACCCCCCAGGGGGCAGGATCATAATCGGACGGAAGGTGTCCCTTTACGATTGCGGATCTAGAAAGATAGAGTGATTAGAGCGATAACATACGATCAGTCTGCTCCTATCCCCCCCCCCATTATCTCCTCTATCCTCGCCTATGCAGTTTTTGCAGAACAATGATCCAAGTGAATGTTTGGAGACAAATCATGAGATAGATTCTGTCCAGCTTCTTCCTTCTCTCATTGCTTTCTGACTCTATAGACTGATGTTGGCATCAGGGGTTCAAAAACGGTAAACTTGTCGTCATTCTTCTCCGCCGCGCGGTCGTCTATGAGGGAATAAGACAACTGCGCGGCGGAGAAGAATGACGACTAATTTACCGTTTTTGAACCCCTAGTAGGCATGAGGGAGTCAGTGGATATAGGATACTGTCAGTCTATTACCCCTCCTCTCATTTAGCAATTAGCTGTCTGCTCATAGCACTATGCTGAACAAGGAAGAGGAACGAGTTATCACTCTGCATAGTTATCTTGTACCGTCTCCAGCACTCTTATCAATTGTGCGCCATTATTAGTCATCACTGTTATAAATATTATTTTTTCTTCCTAACGACAATGTCTCAAATCAATTTTCGGAATTGGAGTTTCCTCTTATGTGTGTTGTGAAACATACCTGCACACGAGATTCAGATCAAATGAGCGGATTCCGTGAATAGGTTTTTATTTCCTTCTTTCCTTTTGAAAGCAGATCGCCGTCTAATTAGAACATAATGTCCAGAGTAATGCAGTGCTTTGATTGAAATATCCCCCTTGATCCCGCTGTGCGACTAATGAAAAACGCTCTCAACTCCATCCTTTGAAATAGGCAGATGAACGAGATGTCCCTCTAGTCATCACATTCATTCACCCGTACTGGAATGCAGATATGACGCTAGTAGCGTAAGGATCGGCCATGGGGTTGCACAGACGAAAAAAATCGATTCAAGTAAATATTAGATCGTATGTAATATATCACTAATCACTGTTGTAATTATTTTTATTCACCTCAAAGGACGCATCAGAATCAATTTATAGGATTTCCGTTTCAACTTATGTGAGTTGTGAAACATAACTGCGCTCGAAGGTCAACTGGGTAAATTCTTTGAAATCTGCGAATGGGCTTTCGTTTTCTTCTTTCCTTTTGAACGCCGCTCGCCGCCTAATTAGAGCACAATGCCCTAGACAATTATTTGAAGGGGACATCCGCTTGATCTAGCTGTTTGATTTATGAAAAAAATAAGCTCGAAGTTTTGTTTGAATGGCAAAAGTCTTTCTTGATCCCCTCTAGGTTTCCCCCTTTCTTTCCTTGTTCCCGCTGACAATCTAATTGCACAGTGCGCGCGGGAGTTGGAGAAATTACCTACTCAAGGCTACCATGTCTGAGTCATATTATCCCCTCTACCTTCTTCCTTCGCCACTCTCCTCGGCCTATCCCATTAGCCCTGCAAGGAGACGACCACCCGTGAAGGGTGAACGTAAGACATAATGAGGAAACGTGGCGTCAGGATTTCCCAAGGGCGGACAAGCTAGCAGATCGCATATACTCATAGAATCACGATCAAATATGTTTCAGGACGATCACAAACGGCTGGATTGAATTCGAAAATAATTCGGCTCTTGGCTATTGGGCTCGCAAAATATGAAAAATATTTCGAGGTTTGGCCACAAAAATTTTGCCTCGCACATTCACTGAAGTCCAGGAATTATCTAATAACAGTGAAATATAGCCCATAAAGTAATCAAACTGCCAACCAATTTGACCTGGCAAAACCGCGACGATCGGGCACTACTACTTTCATGGTTGTTCAATCCCCGCTCATAGCGGTTGACTCTCAATTACTGCAGTCAACGGATCGGGAAAGAGGAAACAGGACAAAATGTGGCAAAACAGCTGCTGTCACTGTAGATTTCGTCAAGGCAAGCTACCGAATCCGGAAGTGTCTCTGTCTTCTCTCGACTCTCTGTTGATCCTATGCTCTCTCACTTTCACTCCAGTTGTCTGTGCTCTCTCATATCCGAATAATCTCTCATCCCAAATCCCGGCTGCCTAAAATTGCACTGAGTCAGCTGAGAATGCGCCGATAGCGATCGGTATGCGTACAGTTCAAGAGGGTATCGCGCCGTGTCATCTTTATGGCAGCCAGCTAGGGGAGAGATTACGGTAATTGGAGGGACGGAGAGAAAAAGAGACAATGGGAGTCAGGAGAAAGGAAAAGCTGGGTGATGACCACAAGCAACTGTTTCCAAAATATTGTGACGCGAACATGTTACATATGTTTCACGTCAAACATAAATGCCAACAGGGAAGAGTAAAACGTTGACACGGGTATACTTCATTATTCCAAACCAAAATATTCATTAAAAATCGGAAGATATTTCACTCAGATACTTGTGATGAAAGAAATAAACTAAAGTTGTACGAAACAAGAAGGATCGATATTTTAATTTGCGATTGAAGAGCGAATGAATGAAGGAATACGAGAATGAGTACCACCACCTCAGGGAGAGGATGGACGGTTTGACGGACGGTAAAAAGTCTATGAGAGGCGGCAGGGAACTCTCAATTCAATCCTCAAGGGTTTTATCTTATTCTCCATTTGAACCTGGAGGAGAATGGTCTCATTCTTCATTCCTGAGAAGCGTTAGTGGTACACACAGAAAAATGCAACCGATTTGGCGGTGAATTCTACGGCTGGGCGGTAGTATCCAGAGCAAAACTACCGCCCAGCCGTAGTATTCACAGCCAAATCGGCAGTAATTTTTCTGTGTGTAGGAGTGATTGTGAATGGGCATTTGCTCCATGGTGACAAAATCGCACATCGGTATTTTTGAGTAAGTGACCACATTACTTCGTATTCGAACGGAACTGTTGTACCAAAAATGATTATTGAGTTTGGCTAACGATTACGTTTATTCACTTTTATGTAACACTTCGTAGTTGATCTGAATACTCATTGTTCCAGATACTCTTCGTCAACAGTGTGTATATTCAGGAGTAACAGTTCAGTAAGATGCGCAATACTACCAGAAAGCCAGCAGCTCAAGATCAAGGGCGCAGGTAAGAAATGCCAGAATTGGTCTAGAACCAAGCCATTCAAGAGTCACCGGTGAAAAGAAAATGGCTGACCCCGCAGGCCCCGCAAGGTCAAAGACAGCAGAGAACGCCAATAAAACCGCAATGACATTAACGAAAAGAGGCAGTAATTCATTGGCACGGTGCCAATGATTTCGCGGGATGGCTCCCGTTAGTGACCTCAAAACGCATATTTCTAGCTTCCCTATTCTCGTCCGAGCGGTTGTCTATGAGGCTGAAAGACGACCGCTTGAACTGCAAGAGGGAGGTTAGAAATATGCGTTTCGAGATCTCTAGCTCTAGGCACGAAAATGTCTTACTGTATTTACTTCTTGATCTGTGGACATAATGAGGAGGGACAAGAACGAGGTTGATCCAGCTGTCAGTTGATATCTGGAATGTGAAACATATTCGAAATGAGGTCGTCAGTGAAACGGATTATCACGGAGGCGCGAAGGCGGACGATACAACACTGGGCGTTCAATGAGAATGGTGCATCGGGATTCAGTACGATTGAGAGATAATGTGATTTTGAGAGAATCAGACGATCAGACGACGGTTTTACAAAGGACGAGAGCCTTCAGGAATTCCAGTCAAAACGCGGAAGATATAAAAAGACGAGAGCGGGTGGGAATAGTTTAGTCATCTTTGGGGAAAGTCTAGACTAGAGAACACACGAGGATGAGAGATTCAGGCAGTTAGACGAATTAGATGACATGTAAATATAGGAGACGCAGAGAAGGAAACGTTTCTCCGTTCACACTTTCAGTGGATGAGAGAATTAGACAGTCAGAGTGACGAGAGAGTATGGTGGAATGAGAGAGACTGAGAAAGAAACGCTTCCCCCTGAGGGAGGCCAAAGACGATAAGTGCGCCCTGTGGCCACTTCAAAACGTGCCACTTGACGCGGGCGGATCGGGAATTCCGCATCGCTCTCTTTGATCATCGAAATACACAATACCATACGGAGAGGCCCAAGGGCAAGTAAGAACCGCCGAACCCCTCTCTAAAGGGCTCGCACGTTTGATGTAATTGAAAAGAAGGTTCAAGTCATCGCGAGGTCCATCGAGATTACACTTGTGAACAGGGTAATTCGAAACCTCTGAACGAATCTCGACGATGATTCAAGAAGTTTGATATTGGACTGTAATATGTAAAAGAGATAGACCGTGGAAAAAATCACTTTCAAATTTAGGAGTACAAATAGATCGAGTGGAACACAGCGCAAACGTCTTGTTAGTGGTTGAAATTATTCGCGAAATTTGACAAATGAAAGACAACGGAAGTTGACCCATAGTGGTGAAATGGAAAGATGAGTCACCAATTCACGACCATTTGACCATTATGCACTTTTTTCCGTTGCACATTGCCACCTATAGGTATTACGACCAATTTTCCAACCTGACAAAAGTTATGCGTCTTGAACCCTTGAACAGTTCCACTTTACTGGGTCTGAATCTTGGATTGAGCTTCATGAAACGATTATATCAGTCGTTCGGCGCAGTAGTGAACGTCTGGTGACACTCTCTTCCAACACGCTTTTCAGATATAGGAGTAACAACACTCATGCACGTGCGCGTAACAACTGCTCTATCTGTAGATCTGGTAGGCTATGCACTAACGATGCTGAAAGCAACGGAACTTTCAAATGGACAAAATATTCGGGCCGTTCACCTAACTCTACAGGGATCACGTGTATTGTTTTGAAATTTCACCAATCGAACACTGCGGCATTGACGAAATAGTATGTGACCAGGTTATATGAGCCGGCTGAAACGTATTTATATAATATGTCAACCTAGCGATGATCCCATTGCAAAAATGAATAACTCTGCTATTCGTAGGATCGATGAAACACAATATCACAAAATGTTTTTTAAAACTTGCTGCATTGCGTTGTCTTCGAATGCAGCTGATATTGAGAAACGGCTCTTATTGACAAACGGGAATTTAAGGTTATGTCGACCAATTGAATCATAATTCTCTACCAGACCTAATCGCATTATTTTGTATTTCATTATCTAACGCGTGGGTCAACTGCACTACGCAAACGAAACTCTAAAGGATTCATGGATCCTGTGAAACATATCCAACAGTATAATAAGCGCCTTTGCGCCAAACCACCGCACATAAGAAAAGTGAAAGGGGCTCAACTCATCCGAGAAAAGAGAGAAGGTTATGAATGAATAGGAAGGAGAATGAGAACTGGGTTGATTGGCGTTCCACATTTAGACACTTTCAGGTATAAAAACAGAATCTGGTGCGATTTCGGAAAGAGCAGAAACGTCGCAAAGTGCACTTGCCATGACACCAATTACTCGGTCATTTATGAGAGTGCGAGAGAGAGTGTGAATCGAAGAGAGAACAGAGAAAGAGACAAAAAGTTAGTCAAGCATGGTCGGACAACACGCGTGTAATGACAACTTCTGCCTAGATTGCGCAGCTCAACCGATCAGAAGAGGACTCATGAGTATAAAAATATACCATTAGGATCTCTAAATCGGAAGTAAAGTGCATTTGTTATTCGACTAATTCGCTATCGAACGTAGAGACAACAGATCTGAGTGGATTAGACGAATGCGAAATGCACTTTGCTGCAGATTGAGAACCCCTAATATCCATTTCAATAATTACAGAGGACCTCCTTGCATAAATATTGAATAGCCAATCAGCCGGTTATAGGGGCTCATCAATATTGAACCAGGAACTAACGATGCGCTTCTCTTCATAAGGATGTCGGTCTATATGGGGCTAGACAGAGACGAGAGTGCACGGGTGAAGTAGAGGGGGAAGAGCAATTCGTTTGATCGTGATTGCATACCTTCCATGCGTCACCCAATGAATGGCATATGAGGTTTATGATGAGCGCGCGACTAATCTGGCCAATTGCTTTGCTACGGATGAACAAGCAGGTTTCACGAACAAAATGAGAAATAAACGTTGATTGTGCCTGGAAGAAAAAAAGAAGACTATGTTTTTTGTCACAATGCCATCGAGAGCAATTATGGGAAATTTGCGCTTGTCAATAGATTCCACACAGGGCTGACAAAAGGGTTGTCCGGAGCTTGGGTCTGTAAGAGTAGATAAGTGCGCAAACGGTTAGCGAGTGTCTCAAATTGGCAAATCAAAGTCGTTGTCGGGGGTGGGAAAAGCGCGCTTCTCTCCAAATTTGACAATGGTCAAGGAGGTTGTCCTACTGCTGGTCCTTCGGGCTAAGTAAAGACCGGTAGTCGGCCATTTCTCCACCTAGGGTAATTTCCCCCTTACAAGTGGACAAGTACTCAATATGGACATGCCTTCCCCTCCTTGTCTCTGCTTTCTCAAACCACCCTCTCTGATCCTAACACTCTCTTGTTTCGTCTGACCGTCTGACTCTCTCCTCCCTCCATGGTCTCTAACCTAGTCTCTAGCCCTCTCACCACCTGCGATCTCTCTCATTCGTCTTCTCTCTAACCCAATCAACCTCCCTAGGGGTAGATAGCGATCACAAGCCAAGAATGCTTTCCCTCTGAAGGATCTCAAGCATCTCACTCATTCTCTATTCTCTCACGACTTGCACACTCTCTCGTTTCTCTAATTCTCTCAATCTCCCACAGTCTCTGACCATGAGAAGCTAAATCATTTCACTTGCATACCTCTCTGCTGAGAAGCTATTTCTTGAATTCAAGAGACGAGCGCTTGTGCAGTATGGCTTCTTTATGGTTTATGTTTCACGGATACAATATATTTGAAGACATGCCGCCTGTATTGATGTGATACTCCCGTAAGCAGGCAAACACATTTAGGCAGGGCGAGGAGTCGATTCCTCGGGAGTGGAATGAACTCCTTGAAGGGAAAAATACACTTGGAGATGTGAGAGTGACGTTTGGGAAAAGACAGACAGTGATTTCACCCATAGGAGAGGGAAAGGGAAGGGGAAGATCATGATCCCAGAGCGCAGAGCCTCAAGCATACGTGACTAACTCGTTTAATGTCTGCATGAGGACAGAGCCAAAATTCACCTAACTGAGAAAGAATTAAATATGTTTCACCTTAACAATAAGAATGAAACTTATTGGACTTTTTTGCTAATGGAGATTTCTCGGTGTCTTTAAAATAACATATAAAAACAATTTGAAAGACATCCAAACAGAGACGAGAGGACAGTAAGACAATATCATGATCCTAGAGAGCAAAGCCTCGAGAATGGATTGCTTATCCAATGATGTAACAAGGAGTACGTCAAAAGTCAGAACAATTGAAGTATGTTTCACACTATCCGTAAGAATGATCAGTACGGGACAGTTTGCTAATGAACGTGGTTCGAGTTTTTAAATAACTTGCAAAAAATTAAAAGACAGCCAGTAGAAAGAGTGGGGAGAGTAGAAAAATGTGAAGATCCTCATCGTACAGGAAATAGCCTCTATTATCGTTCGCTTCTTGAGTAACAGGAAGAAGAACATTTCAACCGTAAGAAAGTATCTTATTGGATTTTCTGCTGTGGTTGTCAACGTTCGACGATAAAAAAATTAAAAATAAACTGAAGGGCAGTCCAAATAGGGATGAGTGAAAAGACAGAGAAGATTACGATCCAAGAGGGCAGAGCCTCAAGCACCAGTGACTAACTCCTCAAGTGATTTCATACGGAGAGAGCCGAAGTTCAGCTGAGATCAAATGAGTTTTACACTAATCATAAAAATAATCGGATGGGGCTTTATTGCTCGATTGGTGATATCCACGCCTTTAAAATAACTTTCAATAGTAAACTGAAAGACAGTCCAATGAGAGAAGAGAGGAAATAAAGATAAAATCATGATCTTAGAGAGAGCCTCATGTGAAGGGGCAACCCCCATAGGCAATCAGTGATGAGAACTGAGGATGGGGATATATGGAATCTCTCTAATACCTTCGTCTCCTCTATGTTGCTGTCCCTAGAATCTGAAGGAGCAACTGCTCAGCAGAGTGTAGTGCTGGGTGCTGGAGAAGGCTATTTGGAATAGACGGAAAAGGTGAAGAGAAGAAGAAGGTGCTGCTGTTTGACCAAAAGTGTAAGCCCCGCGATGGGCATACACTGAAGTGCACGAAAGCGAGTGGTGTGTCCACAAATTATGGAGACGAGACAGACATAGTTTTTGTGGTATTTTTTGTCAAAGGACACACAGGATCATCATGTTCATCAAATGCATGAAATTTTGACACACACGTGAAACATACCAGCAAAGAACCTCTCAAAGTGGGAAAAGTACAAGAAAACTGCGGTAAGCATATTGGAACAGTATGGCCACTATAGGTTGCGAGAAAAATAGAGCTTCCATCAAATGGAGGGATGAATGATTTGTCAGAGGATAGCTTCAAAAAATGGCAACTGTATGCATTTTTATTTTCAGCGGTGCGGTTGTCTCTATGTTCGACTGAACCTACTCAGTGGTGCAGTTTTGGAAACGCTCTGCAGAACGAGGAACATATAGTGAACGGCGAGATTATCATCCGAACATAAGTGCAAGACAAGTAAATGAATTGTTAATAATCTTAGCCATATAGAGTGAGGAGAATTCTCTTCTAATGCAACTGGAGTAAAATGCAAAAGATGAATGAACCACTCACCTTACGAAAGGGGTTAAGGGCAAGAGCGCCATGGACATTTGCGCCATAATAGCGAAACGGACATGGGGGACAATTGTCATTTTCAATACCATTGCGCACGTTGCTCGTTTGAAACAATTATTCTTGTATTGAAAAGAAACGATATCTTCTCGCCCATTGTCTAAATTCGCTCGACTCAATTTTACCTAATGCGCGTGAAGCATACTTGAATGTCCTGAAAATGTTAACCCCAACACATTGCGTTCTCCAGCTGATCAAAGGCAGGACAACGCTTCCCGGAAACCATTCCTTTTCTCTAACTGTCTAACCCTCTCTTCACTTTCAGCACTGTCTATCCCTTCCATTTCTCTCTTTATCTGCTCTCTTATCATTATGTACTCTCTTCGTCTCTGTCATTGTCTGACTCTCTCCATTTGCACACTCTCTCATTATTCTGAAGTTTCTTCTGAAGACCAAGCAAACATTTCCCCCGAGGGAACGTGAATGACAGTCTGAGTATAATCTTAAGATTAGAAGAGACAAAGAAAAGAAGAAGAATCACGGAAGAGTCAGCTGGACAAATAAGTTGCGCAATGGCAAGAATTTGGGTATGTTTCAGAAAGATTAGTAGACAATTTGTCCAGGTAGCCTTCGACAAGAAAATTGCACTTCACATATAATCTTAGTGGAAAATAGGTCAGGTCCCCGTACAAGAAAATGAGGAAGACGCGTCATTTTGCCCTCATTCTTTCGTCACGAAAGACAAGAGCACGGAAATTTGTACCATAATGGACGTCATTCTCATGACGCAAGAGTCTTTTTCACCATTATGGCGCAATAATCCGTGGTGGAATTGTCTATCACTGAATGGAAAGGCTACCGCACTGCTTCTTTATATCAAAATTACGCTTTCAGAGTTTTCTAAATACACAATGACAGGAAATAACATTCGGATATGTTTCACGGAGATTTGAAGAAGCATAGGACATTACTTAGACAATACAACCGTTAAATCCTCCGAAAAAATAACTATTAGGTTGTTGCATAAGTCTTGTCACATTGGTTCATTAGGTGGTGTTTGCTAGCGAGGAACTCGTTTTAGGTATGGTCACCTATGTCATCATGGACTATGAGTCTGCCCCTACTTAACATATGAGTCACGTGACGTCATTCTCTCTGATGACGTCACAGCACTCGATTGGCCAACACTAGTTGAAAACGGGAAAACATTTCCGTGACCATAACTTCCCGGAAAATGGCGATATA
>JACMIF010003234.1:0-12897 GCA_014805445.1 Diplogasteroides magnus
ATTTTTGACGAATTTTCGGTTATATTTCATGCCCTGAGGCAACGAAATTTTTTCATGTCAAATGGACCTCATATTCGTGATCTACGGGGTCGATTTACCATAGACCCAAGTTTTCAGCAAATTCGGAGATCTAAAGTTGAGAAACTGTGCAAAGGGGTGGAAGAGACATTTCATAAGAGACATCCTTACGGAAGATGTCTCTTATGAAATGAGTCATTTCCTGAAAAAAAAGAAATTGCATTGGAATTTGCTGAATGTCGTCGAGCTATGAAACATTGGGAAATGTGAGGGATAATGGGGAAAACAAGAGTGAAAATGGCTAGCGAAACCTGTAAGAAAGAATAGGAGCTCATTGCAGACCAGAACTAAAGAAGGAAAGTCAAGACATTTGCTACAATGGGGAGTCACAACGGTAGAAAGTAATGAAAGCAAATATATTGAGTTTCCCGGTCCAGTTTATACCGATCACAACCAAAAGATGCAAATTCGATCGTTTTAGTATGGACTGTGTCCTCCATTTCCATTCTTCAACACTCCACGGGGTGTTCCATCGGGATTAAATCGAACCTGAATGGGAAAATGACAAGGAAAGGCAGATGTGGGTCCGTTGTCATGTTTTTTATAGATAAAAGGCTACACTAAATAGCGTTGTGGAACTGGGCAGAATATCAACTATCAAAGTCATACGACCTACCCTGTTCTTAGAGGAAACGGAAGAAGTAGATGTGTGGTAGTCAGAATCATCTCTGAAAGTAATTACATTTCATAAGAGTGTCGAAACAAGTTGTTCTTTCAGCTAGCGCTTCCGATTACTATCCATGGTTAGAAACGTCAAAAAGAAAATGTAATCCTTTTTATATGACGATTCACAGTGATATAAGTACCTGTATTGAGGAGGATGAGATGAGAATACGACTGTTCCCATTGGTATTCCGAATCCACCTCAACATACACATTTTCCTTCATTCAATCACTTCGATCCCCTTCCCGTTCCCTTATTCCTGTTCCTCTTTCTCTTCTCCCATTCAATGGAACGTCCATTGAGTAATCGAAGGGCGCGGTTTGAAATTGAGAAATGACCGGTCTTTTCTGTCTGCGTCTCTTCTCTTTCCCTTGTCTCTCGTTCCTATCCCATCACCCAAATGGGACACCTCTCACCTGTTTTCATTCTCACACAAAACTTAGTAGCAGGGTCGCCTTTTCCGTTTGGGAGGGGATTGAACCCCGCACTTTGTGGGTGGAAGGAATGAGTCACTACCACTCGACCACTCACAGCAGATAGGGTAGAAGCCGCTGTCGTTTACGCTCTCATACATCTGAGGATTGCGACGACGATGAAGCCAGCAGCCTGAATCATGATACTGAAACATATTCCAGTCGGGTTTTGGCTCACCGTTACAGAGGAGGCAACAGAAGAAGGAGAGGAGAATGGAGAGGACGATGGAGACGATCAGACCGAGAAGGAGCATTGTGTAATCGATCCTGTGATATCACTATTCAATAATAAACATAGTATTGTTCATGTAAACGGACTTAATATACCGAGTACGAATATCCTTTCTGGATGACGACTGTGATCTATGTGCTCTCACTAATTCGCGTGCTATTTCATCGTTTCTGTGACTACCAGTCGTGAAGTTTCAATCACAATATGTAGAGGCACACTTTCGTGTCAGTTTCAAAACAGTGGGAGCTGAATCGACAGTTATTTTTCTGTACATGAATGGATAAAGATGTCCATTTGCTTACTGGAATGTTGATCCATATGCAACGAATCTCTCTGGTCTTCCATGTTCTCCCCTTCCCTCCTTTACCAACTGTCTATCATCCAGTCCACAACAGTAAAAGCCCTGAAGGCAGTTGGTCAAACCCGATCGGATTATGTTTCACGACACTTACATTACTCTCTCCCTCCAGACTCTTGCAGCATTCGAATGCACATGTCAGATGGCCTCCTCCCCTTCCAGCTGGGCATTCCACCTCAATTGTTGTTGCTTTCCGGAGTTTCGTTCAGCAACTCATTTTACACAATGAAACTGTTTGAAAGCACACAATAGTCCTTATTGATGTGATTTCAAATGACAATTCCCCTATTGAATGGGCCTATTTACTCATTGTGTTATCGATTGACTGGAAGAGTTGTTGCAGTAGAGAGTGAATATTTGTAGAGAGGGATGTTCTTAGTTGAGTTTGTCCTCCTTCTCATCTACTTCTTCACTCCATCTCAAATGAAGGAAAATGGCACTTACTGTGGCTTCAACACACAAAACAGTCAGGAGAACAGAGAGGATGAGGGTTCGGATGATCATCGTTTCTCAAGGAATAATTCATATTAGTAAAGGGTAAAATTACGCAGAGTCAACACGCACTAAACAATTGAATTTGAACGAGATTCTAGTGGATCAAATAGAAGGAAGGGATGAGAATGAAAAGAGGTCTCAGCTGATTGACTGATATCTCAAGAGAGAAGATGTGTGTGACGGTAGAATTGAAAGAGAGTAAAGGGGGAGGGAATGGTTGTCTCCAACAGCAAATAGCTGCACCTCTCTCGTCTCTCGTATGTTTTTACTCCAACTGGTTGGATGACACTCAAGATGTACTGACAAGAGAAGAAGAGTAATCAGGAGGAATAGAGAATGAGAGAGGAAGAGAGACTATGGCAAGTGAAGAGACACAGAGATAAAGAGACAGTGTCGAAATAACGGCAATCGCCCACTGCACGGAATACAACTGAGATCAAAATGAATATTATATTATATATATTATATTATATTATATTTTGTTAGTAGTGATTCTTATTGGACATAATGAATTATCTATAAGGCAATCACAAAGAAATATGAAAGTTGTGCAGTGGAATAGCCCAATTCCATACAATAATAGCATGTCTGAGTGCACTAATGAATGGGTAATGGAAAACAAAACTCAATGACCACGAGTAATGTTCCCTTTAGGCTTGTAAATAGTCGGAATGCAGTTGCATTTAGTTGCTCGATTTATATAGATCCCATGTGATTCTTCACGCTCTCAAATCTCCAAATTCACAAACATCTATTCAAGTCATATCAAATTTACATTCCACGCATTCTTGACAGTGGTTCTACAGCCTATTATCCATATGAAGTCACAGACATACAGCAGCCCGAGAGAGCCTAAAACTATTTCACATATATTCACCGTTGCTTTAGTTTCAAGCGCCCTACAGTACCGTCCTCATCTAATAGAAACAAGTTCTTAAACATCCCTAGTCTTCATCGAAGGCGAAAAGTCTCACCCTACAACATTCATTCGAATGCTTCAACTTTAGTGACTTGAACGGCGTTCGCGTTACTTTTCCAAGTAGGGTGAACAACATGACAGATGCACAATTGAAGACATTGTGTATGAGAAAGGATCTGACGGAGATTTGCCTTCAACACATCACAGGGATCACCATGAAGGGATTCAGAAGAACAATTCAGGTATCATGACACAATATGCAAAGTCAAACTTTTCACAGGATCTTCTTGGGTCGCGAGTTGTCAAACTCATTAAATTCGCAACGATTCGTCGCAATGTACAACTGTCAGCCTTTCGTGAAGTGTTAGGAGACGAGGTTGTCTTTGACAATATTCGTGGAGACAGCTACAAGTACTTCAAGCATCGATATCTATTGAGAGATCGGATGGTTTTGGCGAATTACAGATCGTTTGAATTTCTGACTATCTTCAAGATTTGATCTCTCGATCAACATGAGGTCTGTAGGAAGCATCATAATGAGCGAAATGATGAAATATGCGACTTCATTCGAATCAGATCTTATGATCTTGATCAAGAAGAAACATGTAGACATCGTAGTGCTCCTGTTGATCGCTTGTGAAAAATCATTGATTCTGTTATTTACATATTAACTGTCGTTATATAAAATCAGCACTACGCTAGGACTTTACAGTGTAAAGTTTACACCCAAAGACACAATGATTGTTCAGACTAAAACAAAATTTATTCACATGTCAAATTGTATCCATCTTGATCTTTCCATTTTTATCTGAAAACTGTTAACTGTCTTCCTGTGCAAATGTCTTTCCATTTTAATTCAATATTGTGTTAATGTGGATAATAATAAAGACAAATCGAACATCTTGATTGAAGAAATGATGGAATGAGTGAGAACGGATGCAGAGAGAAGAGATGAGATGGCTGGCACCCGAGACCATACGGACAGCTGCATATTCACAGACTGATGTGTGGTCATTTGGTGAGAGGACATGAGAGAATGAAGTAGAGAGCAGACTACAGTCATTATGTGCTGGGAAATCTACAACGGCTTCACTGAATGGATTCAGCCATTCAAAATATCTGACTCAAGATTGACCATGGAAAGGAGTGGAACTACGACAAAGAAGATGGAATCTGTTAGTTGACACTCTATTCACCCACTTCTCATCATTGCACTATAATAATCTATTGCATGACAATAAAGTACCTCGAGTTCGTACTGGTCTACTACAAACTAATAATGTATGCACCAAATGTATCCGAACTCAACGTTTATAATGTATAACTACACAATTAGTACAACAGTAGTGCAACAGCATAAAAAAATCACAAGCTGAAATATGGAAATTTAGGCACAATAAATTGACGGTTGAATACGCTTACCACAAGAATTAGTTGCTTGATAGAAACAATGATAATATGGCGTTAAGGAATGACAGCAAAAAGGAATGCAGTGTTTTGAAGAAAAAGGTAAATGACAATAGTGGAAGAATAGGCACAAAGCTATGGCCCTATGGAGGAACATCTGATTATTCACTTTTGCCCAACAAAGAATGGTGGTAGAATAGGGCCAGAAGGGAAAGGATGATGTTGAGTCAGAGGGTCACTCACGTAAAGAATTCACACGTTGATGTTGTTAAGTGTCGTCCATAAGAGATCGGAAATTGAAGACTCAGAAAACGTAGATGACAAGGGGAAAGACCATGGCGATCAAGACATTTGCCCATGTAGGGATACTCCAACCTGAAACATTAAATGATAGAAACACAGACAGAAAGACGAAAAAAAAACAAGTGGAATATACCTTGGGTTGAAGCAGAAGATGGCTCAGCAGCGGCACGAAGCAAAGGCCTCAGGGGATTGGAATCCTGGGTACGTGCACCCCATCCTACAACAACACACATACATAGCAAAAGATTGCAATGAACAAACCCAGTTTTCTGTACGAGTCTCTATCAAGGGAGGCAGCCCAGCGAGCGAAATCCAAATCTTGTTTGCTGGGCTCTGAAGAGGTTGAATAAGTGGCGAGGTGCAATGAAAGAATAACCTTCATCATCATTTTCATCCATAGTGCGGAAAGAGGGCTGATTGCTCATCTTGTCGGGAGACTGCTCCTAAAGTCACAGGGATAAATCACTTTTCAAATTCAACATATTTTTTGGAAGCGAGTCAAGAATGAGATGTACCATAACAATCCTTGCGAGTGTTTTAATTGAAGGAGTCTCCACCGGTCGTCTCTCCCAGTCCAACAATTGACATCGCATTGTGCGAATCTTCAAATAGTACATGTTCACAGAAACGCCCTTTTATATCACCTGTCCATTCATGTCAATCAATTGTTCCACAGGACCAGCACCAAACAAAACTGCATCTTTGGGTGTCAATGTAGTAGACATGGCATCCGCCTTACGCATCTCATTCGGCTAGAAGATTTGAACCATTATGCATGGATGATTGTTGTAACAGTGAAAACGAAATATTTGTAAGCTCGACAGGAAAAGTCTTATGATTCACCTTTCCCACTGAAGAGGGAGCGTTTGTATTGCTGAGAAGATGCATCTTTCCCTGTTTCTTGAGGATATCAATACACTGTGCAGGTAGAAGGACTTGCATCAAAGAGGAAAGAGTGCCTTCTGAACAAAAAGACAATGAAAGAATGGATATATCTCATCTTGCCTTCGCTATTCGTGGAAGATATGAGGATGGAGTCAAAGATGGAATTATCCTGAGAATGGCAGACATTGTTGATTGATCTTTGCACACAGCCAAGGAGGCACACCGAGGATCTGTAAATTACATGATTCAGGACAAGTTCAGCGGGAAAAATATAAACAAAATGACTGACTCGCACACTCCACCAACATCGATTGGAACCTTGTTCGAGTCCATGGCTTGTTTGCTCTGCAAAAGAGATTGTAAGATATTAGTCAGACGATAAACAATACTTTATCTGTGAAACATCCTTTCTCGCATTCGGCTACATGGCTGGCCGTGGCCTCGTTTGCACATTTCAGAGAACTGCCTAGATCTGAAAATCAATATTTACATCGAAGACAGAATTAATTCGACATACCTTCGATCTTGTCGACGCACGCGAATTTGTATGTCTTAGTAACAAGGTCGTATAGAGAAGATTCGCATCGAACTGGCGAAGCAGAGGCACATTCTTCAACTTTTTCTAGCTCCCTGAGAACGAAACAATCAATCACGGTCATATCTCCCTCAATTCTCACTTGCACAATCCCATCGTGTTCTTTGCGTCAGTCTCCTTTAATTTTGAAAGCGAATCGAGGAGGAAGCCCATTGAAGGGACACATCTGAAGATGCAAGTATGCACTTATAAGGTGGGCCATCCGCTGGCATTAACAAGGGAACCTTTCACAGAATATTAGCGAATAGAAACCACTACAAAATAGATGAAACGTTACCGTTGCATACACGGCTCGACCTCAAAAGATGACAAGAGACGAGTCATGTTGGGGCCGGTAGGACTCATGAGTGATTCTGCCAAGAGATTCTAAATGGCAATTGAATGTAGGACCTCACCTATGATGCCATTCATGACATTATTGGCGACACGCTGTTGTGTTTCCTTTTCCTGAGCGTGGGATCCTCTCAACATGACAAAAGCGAGTAGTAGCAAGAGAGGTCCGCGCATCCTTCTACAATACAAAGTATATCAATATCGAAAGCTTATTCACGCTAAAAACATGCTGTTGAGCCTCATTAGCCAAATTGAAGAGAAATAGTATAAGAAATTCTAAAACACACGACGGATGAAAAGAGAGAGAGAGATCACCGATCGATTGGAGCTAGGGGTAGATCAAAACGGGGAAGTCGGATTCGCTATTCCCATCTCTTTGAAAAGAACATCATAGATCTCGTATTCGCAGCATCCTACAACGCATTGGGCCCGAATCGCTAGCAAAACTTAGCATCATCACTGTAAATTCTGAAATCGCAACACGAATTTGCTCTTCGAATTCGAACAAGCACTGCCAAATAATGAGTGGAGAGCATAAGTAAACAAAAGCGATCCCTGATCTGTCTATGAACCAAGGTAGATCAAGTAAAAGGAATGGGAAAATCAAGAAGCAGTATTCAGATAACGATTGAAGGGCGGTGATAGAGCATTTGCTCGCAACAGGTTGCAGAGAACGCTTTCCAGAAGCTTGATCGCAATACTTGAAGCCACAGAGACCAAAATCGAATCGAAATATTTCATGAAATTGAACGTGAGTGAATGAAAATAGGCACGCGCGCGTGATTCGTGTTTTGAATATTACTGTACTATACCAATCAATAACGTTCGAAGGGAAAATTACAGTATGATTATCGATTTTTCAGGTTTTCGTTTATGTAGTTGACGGAGAACACGTTCTTCATCAACGTACGGACCTCACTCTTGTTGACTATGGTGTGTGTATATGAAAATTACAGTGAACTCTAATTCAATTGTCATACATTGCGATATACACTACTTAACTTTAGCTGTTCATTGAATTTTCATAGTGACAATGGCAGCATTAATTGGACAATGGAACAATTCTATTGAAATAGTTATCAATCCCATCATGCATACTGTATCTCATAAACAGTAAACATGCCCTTGTATGAAAGAATTACGTGGTGAGCATCGACTCCGCAAGATACTCTCATCTACAGTACTCCTATTGATTGTCCCTTCTGCGTTCTTCCTCAACTGTTTCAACTATCGCTAAGAACGAAATAAGGTAACATGCGACTTCATCCGAATCGGATCTTACGACCTGGATCATGAAGAAACATGTAGACACCCTAGTTCTTCTGTTGATCGCTTGTGAACAACTATTGGCCAAAGCATTTTGCTTACCAACTGCAGTAAGCTAAAACTAAAAAGTAAAAAGTAAAGTGCAGTAAAAAAAACTTGATATTATATTGGGATCAATTGCCAGGTCCAAAGATTCAATTTTTGTCGAGACTAAAACAGCATTTATTCACATGTCTAATTGTATAACTAACTGCATAATAAAACCCAGTCAAAGTAGAATTTGACCCGATAAAGGCAATTGTAAAACTATCACAATGTGAGAATGAATAGAAGGGAGTGCGATGAGGATTCTCTATCGGTACTCATTGTTGTCTCTGTTAGTTTTCCATTGGAGAATAACAAAGTATCTAAATATGATAAAATTTAGTTTCTGCTAAAAAAGAAGAGAGGAAAGGAAGGGAAGACCCGTCCAAAGTGGGTATCACAATTACAAAAGACACGTGACGGAAATGGAAGGAAATCGGTCAACAGATAACAGAGAATCCACCATCAAAAAGTGACTAGAATAAGGGGAGTTATCACAGATCAAGAAGCAGTATTCAGATAACTACTGACTGACTATAATCATATACTGTGGTAGTAGCCCCTTCTGGGGGGGGGGGGAGGATAGATGGATAAGGAGAAGACTAAAGGGAGACTCTCACAGTTCATCCAGAAGGGCCTTCTTAATGGGAAAGTGTCTCCTTGGCCACACTCGTACCTCCATCAACTTGTCCAGATCACGAATCATCGCTGCCATCTACAAAGATTACTGTATCGCACTTGTAAAACAATAGATGCTAAAAGCACAAAAAAGTACGACAATGATCTGCTTTTTAAAGCTTAATTGTCTCGACGCGTATAAATATCTATCTGTCTACGAAAGAAGAGGAAGTCATTAGCCCAATTGAATCCCATGGTCGTTAAGGAAACAAGTCTACGAATTTCATCGGAAATTAGCATTGACATGAAAGATGCAAACGTTCGTTCATAATTTGAGCAACATTGTAAGTGAAACACGAACGGTGTTTAGTATTTCGTATCTCCAGGGCAAATTGCATCTTACACTGTCCAGTACAGTTCCCCCCATCGTGACATTTCCCACTTCTCACCTTCTCTACTTTCTGTCCAATGGAAAGGAAGATGAATTCGTCGATTGTGTTGTCGAGAAAGAGAGGACTCATCGATCGTCTGCAACGGGAATACGGTAACATCAAACGATTTTATTGATTGTCACTCTGATTACGGTAGTACAGACCTGAGTGCCTGGACGCTTCTGTCCAGTTGATCCTTGAGATTTGCTACAGTGGGTCGGATTTGCTCCAAGTACCTGAACAATAGAAAATATTGAGGCATTTTGGGAAGAGAATATCGACGGTGCAGGTTCCAGTCATCTTCCATAAAATACTATAACATTACCCACCAATTCTGTGCATATCCATGTCTTCTCGTGTATGGAGACAGCCAACCGAGGATCTG
This sequence comes from Diplogasteroides magnus, assembly GCA_014805445.1. NCBI lineage: Eukaryota > Metazoa > Nematoda > Chromadorea > Rhabditida > Diplogasteroididae > Diplogasteroides > Diplogasteroides magnus. Next base: position 9,527 of record JACMIF010003234.1, read on the forward strand.
GTGGTTCCTAAATGGAAGTAATACATTACTGTAATCTTCCCTTCCTCATTCTTACTTCTGTAATTCCTCCTCCACAAACTTCATACTGTTTTGGGCGCCCATTTGGAAGTCGAGGTACGCTTGGAAACCTAAATAATGAAGAGTTGTTACTGTTATCGATTGGGTATACAATGGAGGACGAAGTAATTCTTTGTCATTTCGCTATTGAAGAGAGATAAAAACTCAGAAATAACAATTAGAATAATCTACGTTAACAAGCAGTTGTGACAACATAAAATACTCCTTCCTCACCAGGGAATCCACATCGATGGCTGACCACTTCAAGTTCCTGCACTTTGAAGTCACTACAGTTCAACTTCTCCTGAACACGACGACGAATCGAACTTTGGTCCTGGAACGACATTCATGGATACTGTAGGATTGATGTAACCCATTAATACATGACAATGACCAACCGGATTATCTGCAGACAAGGCAGTCTCAATCTGAAGGACCATTGAAGGAGTTCCCATGGGAAGAATCTCACACAGACCAGCCTGAAAACATACGGTACAGACAGGAAAAGAACAGAACTAAGAACGCCTCTTCAATTCATCCATTATGTCAACTTTTAGTTGCATTAATAGACCATGAAACAATGTTGAATAAACATTGTTTGGTTGTAATGGTTGTGGATTTTCATTTTGAAACCCTTTATTGTTGCATCAACTACAGTATCTCCTCCTATCCACCCACCATGTGGTCGTATCTCTGCCATCCTGTGATGATAATGCCTCGGAATTGGGTGAACTTCCTCTCGTGTTGCTGAATGACAAAACATTGTCCTATCTACCAATTTCATCGGCTGCATTCATAATCAATCTCAATTTGGTTACAACAATAAAGTAATACTTTCGTAACTTTGTCTCAAATATCCAAAAGTAGCCATTCCGACCTGTTTGTGTTTGATCCAGTCTCTGTTGTTCTGTTCATAATGACGAATGTCGATAAACTGCGCAGAAGGGAAGTTGGCACCCTGCAATGTACTTTGAGTGTTATCAAGTAAATTTAAGTAAGGAGCAGCTCAAAAAGTTGTATCACTGTGCTGTATGAATTTAATTTAAAAATAATAATAAGTTACTTTGTATGCAGAAGAAGCCCAGACAGTCTGGAAATTGTGTGCGAGGGCCTGCCAAGTCATCTCTGCAATGAGGTAACCTTGTACACGATTTAAAAAGTATTAATTTGCTATTCTAACCAAATCAATGCCACAATCCCATAGTAAATGAATTTACATTGAACACAAAAGATATTCCCAGTTAATTGAGGGAGCAAACTGACCATTCTGTGTGACTATTCCCTCCGAATAGTCCCATACAACAGGCTCAATCAGTCCTCCCAATCGGAGTTTCTTGACCGTCTGAGCATTGAAAGACTTCAACATATCATTCCATGCGAGGACACTGAAAAGAATTCCTCATTTGATGGTCAGGAAACACAAGTTTCATCTGCGAAGGATATCTATAACCATTCGTGAATATTTTGTAGTTTTGTTTATTTATTTGTTCCGGATGGAACAAATAAATAAACAAAAAATAAGTAAACTAAGTATTCAATTCTCATAGCACCCTCAATGAAAGATGTATATGCGTACACAGTTCCTTCATTCTTGAGTGATACATGAAGGGCGATCTCTCTCATGTGAGTCAGGGCCAATTCCTCCTGCAAAGAAACAATAAGAAAAGTTTCCAGGTAAAAATGTCGTTAAGAAACATATGATTCACTTTGCCAGCCTTATTGACGTCCATCCAAGAACGAGACGCGTCACAGTTTCCGAACTGAAATGATGAGAATTAGAGAAACGGAGGGATTTCACGAGACGAACATTCAAATTGGCACAACCATTACTTCATAATAGTTTCAGAGTAATTTACAAAATGTACAAATAAATGTGTACCTGGAATGCTTCGTCACATCCAATGTGGAAGTATGGAATTCCGTACTCCGAATGCACTTTGATCACCTGGATAAAGAGCATGATTATCGTGTCAGACAGTAACAGCTGTTATACCTGATCGAGTGCATCTTTGACCAGTGCCACAGCTTCCGAGTCTCCAAGGCACAACACCTCAAGGAGAGAAATACATTAACTGATCATAAGTAAAAGAAGATTGAAACATATCTCAGCTCACTGGTAGTCTTTTGCATTTCAACTATTTTCGAATTTCAATGATTAAAAAAATATAACCAAATACCTGCGTGTATTGATCGTTATCTCTGTATTTCCTAAATGGCTCCAACTTGAGAATCCACTCCAGATGCCCGAATGTCTGCACCAATGGAGTGATGTCCAGTTTCAACTTCCTGCAGGCAATATAATCCACTCATTCCACAGTATCCACTCACTTTGCATGATTGAGTATTGTCCTGACTTCTTCCATCGAATACGCATCTGTGCTTCGTGCGACTTCGAGTGGACCAGTGAAGGGAAATGTGTCCTCCCACTCGAGAAGAATACCTACAAAGGAGAATTCATGCAACATTTGTCGTTAGATAGAGAAAAGTAAAAATGTATGATTCACGGAAATGACCCTGTCTTTAGAATCTTCTATCTAAAGCTAACCATATAGGTACTGATAAATCAAATGAACATGCAATGTAGACTTACCCGTAGCTCCACTATTAGCGACAAGAGTGAGTAGATCAAGGAAGTAAGGGACCTTGGGAGGGGCGCCCTTCAGGTCAAAGTGAACGATAACATTCTGGTAGAACTTGCCCTAAACGGAATATTACAGTAATCAGGAAGAATTCATAATTCCCCCACCGGACGCCTATTCTCCACAGTGACCTTCCGTGAGAGTACTCGGTCAGTCAGGTCATTCTGCTGTTGGGGATTCAGAAGAGGCTGAATAAGTACATTGTCAAACTAACAATGAATGGTCAATTAGATATAAGACATTTTTAAAGAATCCTATGGTCTAGAAAACAAACAAAATGCCTTAGAGAAGTCATTTGATGAATAACAAACAAGAGAAGTTGTATGTAACTGACCCTCTGTGGAGCGGGAAGAGTCAATTGCAAGAGTCCGAAACACAGTAAAATGAGTAGGAACATCTGAATGGTCTTCCATTTACACTCTCTACCCTTTCCCTCGTTGCATTCATTCATCCCCATAATTCCCCTCTCTCCATACACACAAACTGTCAACAATGAAGGCGTCAATGGATGAATCGTAAGTGTCCACTAAGGGGAAGAAGAGTATTAGAGGGGGGGGGGGGAATGATTGGGGGGGAGCCCCCTTCCCCAGCCCAACCGCCCCGTTTTACGCCGGCCAGGCCAATGGGCGTGTGTAATGTGTGAATGGAAATGATGTCGGAATGTCGCTTGAGGGG
>JACMIF010003235.1:0-15236 GCA_014805445.1 Diplogasteroides magnus
AGTCCATTTCGATACAAAAATGAGAGTAAAGCTCAATTAAAGGAGCTACCGTGTCTAATGTCAGTTTGCAATACTCGGCGCCCCGGAGTGTACCTTTAATTAAGGCTTGGAGACTACTGACCTCTTGAGACTTGCAATATCCGAAGTGCACGTGACTCCTTGCATAAGACGACGGAGTTCGAACTGAGGAGGAAAATCACAATAGTCTTACATTTCTAGTGTCAAACCTGATCATTTTCCCTCTTAAACATCTCCCACATATTATCAAATGTGCCCGGAAGGCCATATCGAACACCCAGACAGTAGAAGGTGGCACGAAGAGGAGGAGTGATCCTGTGGATAGGGACATCGTGTAGGAATCAGACTGAATCTTCTCACTTGCTGCACTGACTGGCGACACTGTCCTTTGAATTACACACAGCGAGGAAGTGGTCCTGAAGGGAAGATCATGATGATGAATGAAGGATTACTGTACCTGGAAACTCTTCACAGCTTCCGATACACATGCTGGATTATCTGCTTTGCAGACTTGAGAGATGATGGTAGAAGAGAGGAGACTGAAGGGGAACATTTGGTATTGGATGAATGTAAACATTGTCACTTCTTTCTGTGTACTTCATCATGAGTGTAAGTAGATGCCAATTCATCGACACTTGTCTTGGCATAGAGTTCATGTAGAAGATCCCTCTTGTATCTCTGGACATACTCATTGAGTGGGAGGAAAGGACAATGAAAGGACCTTTATGTCCATTTCTGCAGGTTCTCCATCCATTCGAGATGCGATCTGAGAGAATCCAAGGAGGAATGACGACCATGGAAGATATTCAGTCTCTTTCTGCAATTATTATCATCATCCCAATCAATGGATGAATCTCACATTGATGTATGAGAGGAGGTCGAACAGTTCCACGTATTTCATACTACCAACTTCGGCCAAAGCGAAGGCATCACCAATTATTCGAGCCCTGGTACGGACCGAAAGCTTCTGAAAGAGCAAACATAGCAGAATTCATTAGATTTCATCATACAGTGAAGTCCTTGTGCAGAATTTCCTTCACTGCAGTCCATCCTTCCTTTCCATAGTCTACTCGATAGAAACCATAGGAATCGACATTGAGAATAAGGGGAGTTTCAGTCGATGAGGGAAGGGAGAGGGTTGAATCTGAAACTTTTCCTCCAATACTTGAGAGAATGAACTGTGTACCTCTCTGTAGCCATGCAATCTTCGTTTCACCGTTCACTCCTTCCTTGTACCACACGGGAATATCCCATTTGAAGCTGAACTCGTTTTCAATTATTTAAAGTGCATTTCTCATTCGTCGGATCCACTGGGAGCTGTTCCCTATTTAACAGGATAAGAAGACGACAGAAATACTCACCCATATTTGGGATTCGCGTATTTCTTCCTATCTGGAGTAGAATTCGTGGACTTGAATCGAGATTGAGTAAGAACCACGTGAGATGTGTTCATTCTGCTCACAGAAAGGAGAGGGAATCCCATCTGAAGAACTTCCTCATTTCTATTCTTTCTCCTTGTTCAAACCTGCGTAGTCCATTGCTCAGCGAAGAACGGAACGTCCAGCTGGTTGCCATTGATTCCCTACATGATGTCCATGATGTCTTCTCAATTGAGGATCTTTGCTTACCTTCAGCTGATGTTTGACTGCTGACTCCTGAAGGGCCTCGTACAGATCGGCAGCCTTTGCATTGTCGTATTGATGCTTCTTCAGGTAGAGCTGGAATGAGAGAATACTTATCATGGTAATAACCGTCTCTAACCTGTATTCCATCCACAAATGCTTCTTTTCCCATTACAGTCTGTGTCATTGTCAAGAACGATCCTCCCTCAACAGGAAGATTCATTCGAATCACAAGTCTCAAGGTCACCTTTTCATACGAAATAACATTGAATGCCTCACTCGCTTCCTGAGCAATGTCGATCCTGAACAATACAATACAATATTTACGCAGATCAGAGCATACGCTCTGGGTATCAAGGGCAATCTTAGATTAGTCTTCCTGAAAGATCAATTACAAAATGATTTCTGATCACAAAAAACCGGATGAGTAAATTGTGTTATTGTTCTTGCAATGCACTTTACAGCAACAGACAGTGTTCATATACCGCTATCAAGAGCAAGAATTACTTGAATGAGAGAGGTTGAGAAGTGGGCAATGCATCAGCAGTCAATGCACTCAATTGTGCATCCCCAACGAATTCCTCCTCCTGAAACACCCTCATTCTACTGGATTCTCCTGAAGAATCAGCACCATCTTGTAGTTTCCATCCGAAATGGCATCCGTTCCAATGAACTCAACGAAAGTGGCGAATCCTTCGTTCAGCCACAGGTCAGTCCACCATTCCATAGTCACGAGATTACCGAACCACTGAGGAAAATTAAGGAATAGAGGAAGCGATTGGGGAAGGGATACCTGATGGGCCAGTTCATGGGCTATCACAACAGCTACTCTCTGCTTCATGTTCATGTCAGATACTGCGGGGTTGTACAACTGAATGTGAGTGGATATCAGAGAACATTGAGAACCAAGAAGATGAAAGAGTTCAGAGGGGGAAGATTACTATTCAGGATAACCCACCAGAGCAGTCTCCCTGTACGTCACCAGTCCCCAATTCTCCATAGCTCCTGCAGCGAAATCTGGACACGCAAGCATATCTGAAGAACTCAAATTGGTAACTTTTTTCATTCTTTGTTTTCCAACCCATCTTCTCTAGAGGGAACTTGATTGCGTAGAATCCTTCGTAGACAGACAGAACCTGTAAGAATGACGTATTTTTAAAGAATGACAACAGATCCTCAACCTTGGCTCCAGCTTCAGCAGCATAAACCGTGTAGTTCTTCATCTCGGGACGGGACCAGACACGGACCTCAACCAGGAAATGCATTGAGATTGAGACGGAACACTTACGAGGACTCCACTTGGTGTTCTCTTCTCAACATATTCGAATTCTCCAATAGCAGCAGCCAGAAGATAAGATGACATCTTCGGTGTCTTCTTGTATGTTGTCATCAACCATCCAGGAGTCGTCCTGAGAACAATCCTACATCTTCTTTCTGGTACTGTTACTGTACGCTGTAGGAGTATTCTCCAGTCCATTACTCAATGCCACAGTTCCTTCAGGATGCTCAATGGACATCTCCCACGTTGCCTGAACAAGGATTGAATTCCTTTCAGGAGATTGCAGTACCTTGTACTCGGGTTCATCGAAGCAGGGAACGAACATTCGTGCATCGGATGGTTCCATTTGAGTGACCAGCATTATCCTGTACAGAAAGGGTCAAAGGACAACAAGGTTCCTCTCCTCACTTAGGCTTTCCATCTCTGTCTGCATACTTACTCAGGTAGAGTCCTGCCAGAGTCCCTTCCTGGACGTTGCCAATGAAGCGAATCTGAATCGTCTGCTTGATGAGGAACACTTCAGGAGAATCTGACAGTGATATAGACATCCTCTCCTTCCCTGAGCATTTCCCCCAAATCAATGGTCAACTTCTCCTTGGACTCTTCCAGATAATGTCCTTTCACAGGAATTGTCACTTTCTGACCATCCTGAATTGAATCTTCACAGTCAAATCATGACTAATGATGTGTCTACATTCTCTCTTTCCACTGTGAATGCATCGTTTCCTTCGAATGTCTGATTCTTGTAGTTGATAACAATTTGAGTCGTCGATCCAAGCACTTTCACCTTCATAGACACCTGAAGGGAAGATGTTTCCTTCTGAAACTCTTCATCAGCGTCCATACCTCTCCATCATAGGTTAGATTTCTATCTTTCGGAAAGGTCGCACCGTAACCAGGCATGTAAATCTGCATTCATAATCATTGACTGACTCATTTCATTGTTACTTTGAAGTTAAAGCGGTAGCTCTCCGGTCTCAATGTCTTCGGAAGTCTCAGTTGCTCAGAAGGAAGTGCAGGAGAACTTGAGGAATCAGGAATGGACGTCTGTCGACTGGAAGGGATACGGTAGGGATGAGAATGCGAAGGGTACGGTACTCATTGGGATTGTCTGGATTGAAGGGAGTGTTGGCATTTCTTGTAATGAAGTATGTGATGAGACCTGAGAGAAGAGCAGCAAGAAGAATTCCTGAATTAATCATATTCGTTTTAAGAAAAAATTGATTGTATACGTTTTACGGAAACCCCGCACGTAGCAACAATTTCGTTTTTCTTGAGATTGGGTATCATATTTGAGGAGGAGGAGAAAAAGAAGTCTGATTGTGACAGACCAGACAAGTGAAAGGAATGAAGATGGAAATGAAAAGGAAGGGAACATGGAGAATATTCACGATTTAGTCCCTATGCACTTTGCATCATTGTCCTATCACCTTCATTCATTCGATATTGCACAAAAAAGGAACGGGAAGTGACTGACTGTTCACAAGGAAAAAAGAAATGTCTCACCCATAATGAAGATGGCAATGAACCTCTTTGTTCCAAATGACGATGTGAATGTTGTCTCCTTACCCATCCTGAAGGATTCATGAATAAGAGTGATTCTGATAGAGAAGAAGAAGAAACACCATGGATGGGAACACTTTTTGAGGATAAAAAGAGGCTGAGCCCCCCCCCCTTCTTACGAGGGGGAACAGTTGGGATGAGAAAGGTATGTATACAGAAAAGGGAAGAGATCATAGAAGGAACCTTTCTCTCATCAAATCATTCAAGGGGGAAGAGAGTACGAAAGGGGGCGGGATAACAAAAGTGAAGGGAAGGGGGATATGCATTTAGAAAGAGGTGGCAATGAGAGAATGAAAGGATATGGAAGAACATGCGAAGAATGTACTCTCTATCACATAATCAATCATTTGAGAAGGAAAGCAGGCGTCAAAACAATGTCCACAAATGTTTGCGATGGTTGAATGGGAGGATTACACTACCTATTGTCTGTCTCTATGTTCTCTCATTTAGGGAAAGAGTACATGAATGGATGGAGTGTTATGGTCAATAGGGGATAAGCATACATTGACACTATCGAGATTACCATTCGAACAGTCACAGGCAATATTAGCCCCTATGCACAATGGGAATGGTATGACTAGTGTGACATTCTGCAGTTATTGGATGGAAGTGGAAGTATGGAACCGGGTGACTGTTATCTAACACTCATCTTTCCTTCTACTACAGGAAAACCATTTCTGCCAGTAAACACTCACTCGCATGTCTAATTTGCATTACTGGAAGACGATCGACACTGAAAAACGAACCCAGGGACTGCTCCATATGAAGATGATGTTGTGGATAGAAGACGTTGACCTTGAGAGGGTGAATCTCCTGATGGTTCGGACATCGTAGAGATTGCACTGTTACTGATTGCATGCTAAAGACTCTTATCAAGTGGAAAACAGTCGGGAGAATCGTTTATCAATAGCCAATAATAGTCTGTTGTCCAGTGGAATTAGTGTTCCTTCGAAATCTTCTTCGCAGAAACAATCTTATCTTCGTGAATCCATTGTCCCTCGTTCTTTTTCTGATACATCTTCACGCATCTGAACAGGGGACTTCTGATGTTTATCAGAGAACGGAAAACGACCTCTTCTGTGTATCCACAAATTCCTTCCACAGTTTCCTCTTCTTGATCTGTTCTTCCAAAACGGGCATTTGTCTGTAACTCGAATATCAGTTACTCAATCACTTACTGTAGTAACCTTGTGATGAATGCGTAAATGTCCCTTCTCAATTCGCATCTCTCAAAGTCTGTCTCTGCATTCTCCACTGCATCCCGTGCCTCATTGTCCATTGCAACTCCTCCAGCAACATTTCCCATCTCAAGCATTCAAGGATCTTTTGCTAGATTGAGATAGATCACAGTTATACGTAAGAGTCAAATATTCTACCATAACGGGAATTCCATTGACATTGCAGATGAGAGGGCTGCCCGAGTCTCCCTCAAAGACAATCAGTCGAATAAAGATGATTCTTCATTCAGAGGACTATCGGACTGAGATGAAATGAATACATACATTGCATGCTCGGGCATCGTCTTTGTATCTCATGACTACGATCTCTCCACGGATTGTGTACAGTTTCTTGATCTGAACAATAAAAAGAAAACAAAGTTAGTCTACCATTGTCCCTGTCTCCTGGGAGGTTGTCTCTAATGATGAAAGGGCACCGCCCAGGAGAGAAATGAATGCAAACTTCAAAGGGAATGTCAACCTTGGCAATCTGCATCACGTGGTCGTATTCGCCCTTCTCTGAAAAAGATACTTTCACATAAAATGTAAATGATGCGTAAATCTCTTGAATATTCTATAAATTTTATATCTTCAGCTTATAGGTGAATAAACACAAAAAGTGTAAAAATAAGTGATCAATCCATTCAAAATGACCATTCATTCCCCATCCCATGAGATGGCAAGCCTTGTTGTGTGGCTCGAACACTGTTGTTTCATTGGGGAAAATGGAAGAATCCACGATGATCGGAGCCTGAGGAAGAACTTGCAAATAATCGTATTCATGTTAAATATTCAAGCATTTATATTATAAACACTACGTAAACGAAACAGATCGAAGTTGCACCCTGACGTTTCCTCCAGAACTTCTTTCATCATCTAAATACCCTTTTATAATCTCCCACCATGAGTGTTTTGTTGTTGTGTTCCTCACAGACTGGCACTGCCTCCTTTAGGAATATCAGACCGTAATCATCGTGTTTGTCATCTTCAAGATGTCTCTGTAAATGGAATGAACACATCATCATTGGCCACGGTCCTTTCCCGTCTATTCATATTCTCCTCACGTTTTCCCCATTTCTCTTATACAAATCTCCGTTTCCTGTCTCGTAATTTCCATATGACAGGAGAACGTCACAAAAATACAGCTGCACCCAGAAATCATGTGGTTTCTGCTATTTCGAACAGCAAACCCTTTTTTTATTTTGGCCAGCTCAACTAAAGTCATTTTAGCCAGGTCAAAGAGTAAAATGATGATAGAATGTGTAATGGATGGAGGAATTACGAGTGGTCACCAGAGTGAATGGAATAGGCAATTTGTCGTGAATAAGACCACTGGTCACTCTCTTTAACATCATTCTGTGTGTCCATTCCATCTTATTCTGAATATGCAGAGTTCCAAGAACATGAAATGTGCAGGTATGGAAGGGACCAATGTGTGCAAACTTCGTCATTGCTGCATTCACAATGAGGATCACCCCACACAAGTCAAAACATTGTGCATTGCTCCGGAATAGCTCATTCTGCACCACCAGATCTTTGGTGTCGTTTGTCAATCGTCGTCCTACCGTACCCGTGTGCGTATGAACCAGTCCTGACTCTGCCTCTTCAATTCTCGATCCTCATGGACATCCGCCTTGTAATCATTGAGTGTGAGTCGAATCCAGTTACTGAAATGAAGCAGCTTCTCCTTTGCTCTCAAGTCGTTTTGTGTGTGCTTGACCCCTTCTTTTTTATTTGCCTGCCCCCTTCATCCATGTTATACAATGAATAATTGGATCGCCAATCGAAGTAAACACTTCTGAGTGTCGTTAGAATTGACGACTATGACATTACATTGACAATTCTGATTACTATGGAGTAAATGCATTCCTCTGACTCCAATCTTGTCTGAGCAGTCGCTTCTCATTAGCCAGGATTGTCTTTCCTTCTCATTGAGAAACTCACTCATCATCGGCCTTCTTGAGACAATGGGCGGCGGTATGAACGATATGAGGAGAGATGAGTGTTCCTGAAGAGAAGATGAATAGACCCCTTCCCCCATCCTATTACCCCACCTCCACAATTGAAAACCTTCTCATCTTCTGTATGGAATGAGACCATCCAAGATGGAGCTTCTTCTGAATGAACAGTTCATATCTGACACTGCACTGCATAATATGTCTGGACTCTGAGATTGAGTACGAAAATAGCCAAGATCGGTCAATTTGCGGACAGGAAATACATCTTGAGTACGGAGGTGGAAGGGAGATTAGACATTTATGGATGAAGAATGAGAGATTGGAGTGTACTCTTACCGACTGGGACATGTTTCCCACGTAGGATCATTGAATGGACGAAGACCAGGACATTGAGGAATAGAAGAGGAAGAGTTGCCTGCATGGTGCATCCACCATGGAATCCCCATTCAATCGTCCCACTTCTCTTCTAAATGTCAATTGTCTCTTAGTCACAGCCCCCGATTGCTTCATTGTCGACCAAATTGAGAGATCACAGTTGTCAGAAACAGTCTTTTCGTTGTCTTCTGCCCTTTACAGCGAGCAATAACTGCAATGGATGCTGTCGATGCAATCATCAGTGTCTGGATAGACAGTCAATTATTGTTTGTGTCTTGTGAGCATTCAGGTAATCTCATTCAGAGTCAGCAGTACTATCTTGTGACCTCTGGTGAACTTGTATCTTGTGATCTTTCATTTGATGTGTGTATATTCATAATGTAAGTCACTTGCATCACCGTTCATTCTTGCGGCGGAATGGATCTACAGAGGAAGAGGCGACTGTCTACATACAAACAAGGGCCGGGAATGATACAGTGGATGGAACCGGCACGGGATCTTTTCGTTCAATCATCACAATCGAACCGGAGAGGAGAATATAGATAACATATTCCATTTATTGGTTGTCTCTGAGAGGATGAAGAGGATGGAAGAGAAGAAGTTTAACGTCGTCTGCCAAAGCCACGAGCTCCCATTGTTGCCAGTCGAGATAGAGTTCGCTTCTCATTACCAATGTCTCTCTTGGTTGGAGCGGCAGCGAATTCAGCCTGAAGGAAAAGAATGAGTGGACTCATACAGACATAGTCATCAAGTCACGAGTTCTGTCAGTTGGAGTTAATACCAGCAACATGTTCAGGTAATCATATTCTCCTATACCATTGACGCACATTCTACCTTATGTCCTCGCTAATATTGAATTTCTCCGTTGACAGAGGTGACAAATGGAGAGTCCGATGACTCACTCACTAAGCAACATAAGTATGACAGACCTCATTCTCGTACTGGATGTAGTCTCTGGCTGCCTGTCTTCTATTCATCTCTTCTGCTACAATCTCCAACATATCCTCCAGAGCAGCCTCTGAAAGACGATGAGATCACTCCACAGTCCAGTCAATTTGTCTCTCGAACAGTCGTTTCTGATGGCAACCGCCAGGAGAGACGGAAAAGGCCGAAAAGTACGATCTTGCAGCGTCATCATGATGAAAACATTTCTCAGAAGAGATAAATATGCTTTGGATATGAGTAACAGGTATGGCTACTGCAGTAAATGGCCTCTGGTTACTGACTTCTGAGCTCGATGGGCTGACTGTGCACGGAGACGAAGAGGCAGAGGAGAGCGACGATTAGTCTGAATGGATTAGATATTGTGACGTCATCAGATGGTGGAGACTGTACCTCATATACATACTGTGAAGAGAGAAGAAGAGGAGAGGAGAGGGAGAGGCCGGGGATGCCTCGGGGTACCCTGAAACATGGTAGATACACTCTCTTTGTGAAGGAGTAAATGACGACCCGAGACAACGAATGGAAGAAGAAAAGTGGTTAGAGTGGACAAAGTGGGAGGTTGAAGGGGCGAATAGAAACATACATCCTGCGGGTTTGACCTTTCCAGGTGTGGGATGAACAACATTCTGCATTATGATGCAGCTGTGCAGGTGGATGGATGAACAAAACGTGCAAAATTGAAGGAGGCAGTCAAGGAGAGACTGGTGGGGAAGGGATATGTTATATATGACCAGGAAGGGAGGAGATTGAATGAACGATCAAATTGAGTTGAGATCGGAATGACTAAGGAGTAGTGAAGAGTAGTGTTGCATGAGGTGGGAGGGGGAGTATTCTAGTAAGAGATGAGGACATTGAATGGAGACATGGCCCACTTCGGAGAAGGAAGCCCTCCCACAAATGATAGATGATGAATGAATGAGTACTAAATGGGACTGACGACTGACAGGGACGCTATTCATCCTTCACTATCTACAACAACAGTCACTACAGTAAACAATCTGGGAGGGTATATACGCCCTCCTCTGGAGTGACTTATGGAGAACGGAAGGATTGTCTGTGTGGAAGACAGACAATACTGATTGATAGAAGGAAGAACAGACGGAGGTGACGGGGGAAGGGGCCTTATGACTGCACTCTTAGTCTGCAAGTGAAGAGAATTGTTTGAAGTCCTGATGAAGTGGAAGAGAAGGGCATCCAGTTACAGGAGGGGCGTCATCAGGAGGAAGAGGTCAAGAGGAGCAAGAGGAAGGGGATCGGAGGAGGAATGGCAATTCTATGAGGTCTCCTGGACACCCTCCTCCCACCCTCCAAGGAAGTCTATTGTTCAGGATAGACTCCTTGGAGCTGATTCACAAGGACAAGAGTACTCAAGACACAACAGAACTTGTGGGCATTTTGGAATTGAAGCAGCAACTAATCGGGTCACTATTGCTATCATCGTTGATATCCTTCTACATGTAGAATTTTATGATTTCTAAAACTGTTATTTTATTCCTAACTTATTCATCTTTTTTCTGCGGTTAACTATCAGACATACAGATAACAGCTCCCTGAAATTTTACTAATGGAAAATCCATTAAAAAAATTTTAATCCACAATATTATTGTTTTAGAATCCCAATTGGGTACGTAATAGAATGGCCACGCGACGAAAACACGACTCGCGTATTATTTTAGTATCCCAAAGTAATGTATGCTCCTCTAGATCTACGGAATGATGAGGGGAGAAAACAACAGGGGATGATTATAAAGGGATATTGTTGGCCGGAAGGGTCAGAAGCCAAACAAAGGAACGTGTTATGCAGACATTCCAAAAGATTCAGGAGGGACTGAGAATGGTGGACGATTCTTAGAAGAAATTTACATGCAGGATTATAATGAGGGACATCAACCAGTAATCGAATATACTAGTAATATCTGGACATGAGGAGGAAGGACCTCCATTCATTCATTCATTCATTCCTCTCAGCTGTTGAATGGATACTACGAGATACTCAAGAAGATTACACAAGGAAACGGGACAAAGATGGAGAAGAAAAGAATGAATGAGCAGAAGTCGACGTGTGAAGGAGAGGAACGGAAGAAGAATAAGAATGGATATGATGGAAGAACTGCTCCGGTTGCAGATGAATGAGAAGACGTCACTGTTGAAGAATGAGAAGATGCACTCTTTGCATTGTGCACTGTATGAATGGAATATCTGATTCTAGAGAGCCTACCGAGTCCAAAAATGGAAGGAACTCCTATTTTTGCCACGTAGTACTGAACCCTTTGGAGACTCGTGATCAATGTGGATCAAGCGAGGATTTGAGTGAATTACGTGAATAAGAGAGTGTCCGGATGAAACAAAAAAGAGTGGGGGAGAAGGTCCGGAAATGGCGATGGAAAGGTGCAAGAAATGAATGCAAAGATTTGCACAGAACGAATCATTTCCTAGAAGCACATGACTACTCATTGAATAAAGAGTAGATTCGTTGTGTTCTCTGAGTCCATTGATGATGACTACTGTGCCGATCTGTCCAGGATGAATAGCATAGATGAAGACAATGGATGACTCCCCCACGTCTCCCAACTCAGACTGTTGTGGCCGTGTTGAATAGAGTAATGAGAGAGTAGGGGGAAGTGGGGGAGTATATATACCATTTCGCTTACTTCCATTTGTACTAACCAATATTGGATACAAAATATGAGGTAAAAGGGTAGTCGGCCATGACGGTGACGGGGCACAAAAACATGGAGGGAAACGAGAGACTTTTTGGTAGAGGGAGGTGGAAGATTGTAGAGTACGGTAGGAAGAACAAAGGAAGTTCTACAACTTAGACTAATGACAGGAAGGTAAGGATAACGACTGTTCAATGTGAATTGGACGATTAGAGTTGGCATTGAATTAAGGGACTCATATACTTTCTTACTTCCCACTCCCATTTACTTCCACTGTCTCTTTGACTAATCTTGAGACACTAATTGAAGAAAGGGACAGTCCCTCTCAATGAGGAAATGAACGACTTTCAAAGGGGAAATTGAAACGCGCGCCATCCAATACCTAGGTCTATTCTGACTTCATTCTGTAGTTGGACAAAGAGCACTTACAACGCATTACTCAACTATGAAAATACACCTCTACACAACAAAAAGGGCCAAAAAGAGCATGAACTTCCGAGAACTGACGAATGAAAGTGGAATGAAGAGATGGAGGGACTTCCCCCAAAAGTCTACGTGTAAAAGTACATAGATAAGAACCTCCCCCAGGACCAATAGTTGAAAAGAAGAAGACTAGAAAGGAGTAAGGAGAGGACGATAACTGCTGGCCTCAGGAGAACAATTTCTTCCCTCATGCACGAGAACGTATAAAGGCCCATGTTTCATGGAGTTGAATGGCTTTCTGCAAGTAGTTGGGAACACTGTCCGAATGCCCCGCCCCCTCTACTCTTTACATGTGAATGACCCGCCCCCTTTCACTGTAGAAAAGTGGTTGTATCTCCCTGATTAAGAAGGAAGGAGCATCGTAATGAAAATCGTAGTCTCGATCAGGAAATGTCCTCGTCGTCTTCTGAGGTCAACGGCAATCTCTCAGATGGGGAAGGCCATTTCTGTGCAGGGAAACACTCTCTATCTCTCTTCTAGGGACACTAATTTTAGTCGTGACGTAGAAAAAATAGAATTCCCGTCGTGCTATCAAATTTGATCGTCGACTGGATTTGGGCAGGGAGTTGTAACGGGGTTAGTAGTGGGGGTGGGGATGGGATCATTGTGGGAAAGGGACTTCCAATGGACAAATGACACGGAATCGAGAGCAAAGGACCAAACTACGGGATGGAGCACGGATGAAGTGGCAAATCGGAAAGGGGAGGACAAGGTCGAATTGAGAAGTGAAGGAGGAGATACACAGGAAGTTGTGACATCAGAGGGCAGACCAAAGAGGAGAACTATTATGGGCATGCAGAAGGGTTGGAAGAAGATCAGGAAGGAGAAATGAGGATAATTATGTTAGAACTGAAGGATATGGATCAAGGACCACATGTAATGAGTAGACGGACCGCCCACTTGAAGTCGACGAGCTTCAAAATACTTCATGGAAAAAGAAAAATGTCCATGGTGCATGGTTACATTGGCACTACTACAACCCATTCTGTGAAGAGGTGGTGGATCTTATGAAAAAGAAAAAAGAAATGAATTACAAATTGGCAAATAGATCTTATATTCACAGTCAGAAGATTTCTAAATCGGTAGTAACACTGCATTGCTCATTCGTCAAATTTCCGCAGATCCGCTGTCTCTATGTTTGAAAGATAATCACTCCTAACGGATTAAACGGATGAGAAATGCACTTTACTACCGATATAGAATCCCTAATTATCATGACATATGTACAGAATGCGATTAGGAGGTTGAATGCTGCAGCACTTGTGCTTGTTCCGGAACTTCTTCCATCCGATTAAAATAGTCCGATTGCAATATCGTGACGCAGGTTCTACTGATATTATTCATGTAAACAGAACTGAAAATCAACCTCTATATGTTGAGCGTGAAACCTAACCCAAATTATGGCTCGTGGTTAGAAAACCGACGAAATAGCATGCGAATGTGAGAGAGCGTAGGACGAAATTGAGGGGAGGTTCGTACTGAGTATATCACTACAGTTTACATGAATACTAATCGAATGTCCTATGTATAGTGAAATTTGAATGAAAGATGGCGATGACATATAAGAAGTGTCCAGAATGAATTATTGTGAAGAATACTGATATTGGCATGAGGAGTACATCCTGGGAGCGAAATGACTTCATTATAGTCTCAGATTGTGCATAGAAGGAGAAAACGAGAGAAGATTTCACAGGAACTACTTATGCAATGTACGTAATATCACACTGAGAAAGATTCTGCAGGTATTTGCACGGGAAAATAATAAGGCTATGAGGAAATGAAGGAATGTTTAATGGATCACAGGCTAAGTATTCTCGTGCTGCAGGAACTACTCCTTGTATGAAGGAGGAATGGAAAGAATATGCAGAAGGGGAAGTAGAGATGATTGTATTGTATGGTTGTACATTGGAGATGAAGAATGAACAGTCGACGAAATAATAGTCTGCAGAAGAAAGAGAGCCCAGCTGAGAAGAACAGAAAGAGAAAGGAAGTAATCTTTGGGGCGAACGAGGAATGGAATGAGGAATGACGCCGTACTCATTATGGTACCAGTCTCAAAAGGACTCTTTTACTGGAAAAGGTACCAGAATTAAGAGGAATAAGATAGTACAGTGCATTAAGCATTGGTAAAAATGAAATACGATTGAGAAGAGAAGACGACTTCGACAAATAAAATTACGGGATGTTACCATGAGGGTCCATAGACCATGTTTCAGAAGTTCCTAGAGCCCGCGAAATGCATAAATATATTCGATTGACTTTGAGAAGGTAGCGTTTGCTTCATTGCAGAGCAAAAATTTATAAAGCGATATGCTCATTCGAAATCGCTGGATACTTTTCTTTATTACACTTTTGTAAATTCAACTCTACAATGAAGCAAATACTAGCGTCGCAAAGTCAATCACATATTTATTATATGCATTTCGCGGTTTCTATTGAGAAGGATTATATATCAGACACTATCTGACTGGAGTGAGTTATCAGACCGTGAGGCTGGCACACAGTCAAAAGTTAACCCCAAATGAAACTTTTACACTTGACTAAGTCGAGGGCGCTGAGTTCAAAAATCAACATCTCAATGTCTGAAAATGAGTTTGAGAGGTAGGAAAAATCGGCGAAGTTCGTACTCGGAAAATTTAACTTTTTTCCTAAGCGTCCAAACCCCAGAAAAGTATAGTAATTCTTGATCCTCTCGACGAGATAAGACTTTTTGTTGTTGGCACCGTCCCATGAAACTCTAAATTGACAAAGTTATTGGCATTTGTTTCAGAAAAACGGCTGCCTTCTAAAAAATTTGGCTTAATGGGCGTTTTTTTATTGTTTCATTCGATTCTCCATGAAATTCTACGTCTGAGGTGAAAATTTCATCAAAAATTTCTTTTCCCAACGACTTCAAAATGTTGGTCAAATTGGGTAGACTTCGTCAAAATTAGTAGCCAAAAGGTCGCTGGTTCGAATCCCGCCGGATACAAATGTCTTTTGCACCATGATGCAGGCAGTTTCAGAAAAAGTGCCAGGGGAATTAAATGCTCGTACTGACTCCCTCTATCGATTTCCGTTGAGAAAACAAGGTGTCATTGGAAGTCATATTATTTTTCTTGGACATTGTCTTTTTT
>JACMIF010003236.1:0-10822 GCA_014805445.1 Diplogasteroides magnus
CTTCCACACTCGCAGGTCTCTGTGCCTTCTTATGGCAGGACTCATTCTTACGGTATTCGTGTAAGAAACTCCCGTGCAATTCGCAACTCAATAACGAGTCATGTTTACCTATTTTATATCACTAAAATATCTTTAATTTGTATTGATTATGGAGGACAATTCGATCGTATTTCTTAGCTAAACGAGATCTCGTTTCGTATCTGCGTCTTTCATTGCCCGGCTGTCTCAATAGGTATGTTGATGTAAGGAGCGTGAAGGAACGCGTATGCAACAACGAAGATCTATGTAATGTACCTTGCCCTTAAGAAAATGATAATTTCCACAAGATTCAATAAAGAAGAATGCTCTAGAACAGTGCATTAGCAAGAAATCACAGGTACATTTCCGGCAACCGTTATCAAAGGGACTTTCTTGCCAGCCTAATACGTTCGACAAATAACAGCTCGGCTGAAATTTGGTGACTGAGAAATTCACTGTACTATCGATTTCTAAATCCTAGTGGACACTCTTGTGCGAAGTATTTGAAGCTCATTTTACGGTTGCCATGCTATTTGTTATTCTTTGCTCCATTTAAACTTCGAATGTCTTTATTTGAGAACAGGAGCGTAAAGATGATGGCTTCAATATGAACAAACAAATGAGATGAGTTGGAGTGTTGTGCATGGCAGATTTAGCAAGTTATCCGGCAGCCTGAAAAAAGCTGCGATGGAAATGAGCATTTTGAGTGTACTACTCACACAATATACGTTTACTTTCTAACAAACAGATTATATATGAAGTGCCGCTAACGCTTCGCATTTTGAGTGAATGTCCCACGACAATGTAATTGTCAACATCACTTAAAGGGGTCGTAATGGGAGATTTATTTACATGCACTTTTGGGTATCAGTCCCTCCAATTCCCCCACTTCCTCGTCGTGAGAGCGGTCTACTGTGACAACGAGAGAGTAAGGGAATTGGAGAGACTGATATCCAAAAGTGCATGCAAATAAATCTCCCTTTACGGCTTCTTTAATAATTTTGCTGAATTGTTTACCTCGTAATCTTCTTCCTGAAGATAATATTTGTTGACGTTCTTGCTCAACCAAACCAGCAAGTCATGAATGTGTCTGAAAATACACTTCTACAAATAAAGTTCTTTAATGCCAAGCATAATGTGAATAAATACGAAAAACGAATATAAAATCAAAATAAACATATAAAATGGAGCCTACTTTAGTACAAGGTTGATGCTCCTGTCGCTTTTCATGGTCTGTGCGAGAAGAGGACCCATTCTGAAGATGCGCATCATACAAGAACTAGCAATTCCCTCGCCATTCAGTTTCAAACTGCCAATATTAGCTTTTAAACTGTCAATATTGGCAGTTTGAAACTGAATGTTGAGGGAATTGGTAATATTTTTCTGTCAGTTTTACCAAATGATATTATTATTCAGTATTTATAGATGTCAACAAATATAGCCACCAACTTGATGAAAAGGCGTAGCAGGTGCGTGAGACCATAGACTGATGACGGAATGATCTGAAAGATGAGTGAAATCCAAGAGGACAGTGGACATCCGTGCAATAACAGTGAAGTGGATCAATCCACTGCTCATTGATCCATTTCAATGAGCAGTGGATTGTTTCAAAAAACTATGGCTCGAGTCAAAATGAAAGCTCCGTGGATTTTGAAATCGACATGATTTTTTATGCTTGGGCATACATGTGTAATACCTTGAGATTCTCCAGTTCGGGCGTCTCATCCTGATTGACCCGGTCTCCTACATCCTTCACTCCCTCTCTGCAGAACTTGCCAAACTGAGCCTTCTCCACTCCATACAACAACTGGGGCCTGCAAATGGTATTAAAGAACCATATCACTTTTATTATTTGTTAGTGTTACATAACGTTTTCAAGCTGTACCGTAATGTTAAAGAACCTCATCAAAATTAGGATGATAATGTCACATAACAATTACCCAATGATGGCATTGAAGTAGTCGCGAACGCCCAGACTGCTCTCCTCCAACTCGCATTTGTTGTACACGTAGGTATCTGCTGAAATTGCATTGTTAGCTTTTTGTAACGAACAAAAAGACCCACTCAAAATCATTGATTTATTGATTTTCGCGATTTTGTTTACTTCAATGACAACACATTGAACTATGGTGTAGCTAATGGGACGTTATTGACAGCCGCTCATTTCTAGCCGTCAAATTTCATTCCTAGCGATCGTATCTGCGCATCGTGAGACAACAGCAAGGAATGAAAGGCTAGAAAAGAACGGATGACAATAGCATCCAATTTTCGACACCCTACTTTCAACTCCATACGGTCTCCACTGTGTGAATGCGATTGAACGTGAATTTCAAAGAACGCGCTAATTGCACTTTATCAATATTAAAGTAATGCTGAAGAGCAACAGACTCTTCAAGAACTTACCGTGTGACCCGGTCTCCACCAAGAGTTCGTCATTTCCTGATGCATTTCCAGTCGGACTCCCAGCGACAGCCTGGCAGTACTGAAAGTGAGCATAATGGCTATTTTGAAGGGTATAGTGCTTGGTAATGGAAAAGCTTCTTAATTATGTGCTTACGTCTTGGATGATTTTGTCGATGGTGCAGCGAGCGGGCAGCTTGGCCAGTCTAAAGAAAACAATAATCTCGTTTTGTCTGGCACTCATTCAGACACTTTTCGAGAAAAGCATGCGTGGAGTCTATGAAGCGTTCTCACTGGGAAATTCCACACCCAGTGACGGATGAGAGATTTGTTGGTTTTTAAAATTGGTCTTGATTTTCGAAGCATTGTTGATATACACGCAAGGAAAACATTTTTTACCTTGGGAATCGTTAACAGACCCGAGAAATGCTTTGCAAATTTAATTTTTTTAATTGACTGACCTGTGCTGTCTGTTGATGTGGTCGGAGTCGTCGATGAGAATCGCACGCAGCTTCTCGGGAATGTGCACGTCTAGGGGCTGAATGTCGAAAGTCATGTCTAATCTCTCTTTGTTGTAGTTTTCAGCTTTTCGTCGCTACCGATATGTAGTTTATGATTAGTGTTAATAAAGCGGCAAAAAGTTGCATGCCAATAGTCTAATCTCCCTTTATTGTAGTTTTCTCTCACATGCAGGACCACTCGACAGACTAGTAAGAATTGTTCTTTGCTATTCATTTTGAAAACTGTCATGGAACTTTAATTCCTCATGTTATTCATGATTTATGACTAAACTAATTAATCGATAATATGGGAATCGGTAGGGATAAGGAAATATTTGCTATACCTTCTTGATGTGCGTCACTCGTGTGTCGGTGCTCGTAACGGACGACCCATCATCGCCCGCCTTGTCCTTGCCCTTCTTAAACTGGAAAATTCCGCGTTTTTTGTAAATATGACCAATTTATTTGCATGATCGTTCTGAAAACGTATGTGAGGTGCACGGGTACCCATGGAAAATTGCTCTATGATGGATCAATGGACTCATTTCACCATTATGGCGCAAATATTCATGCTCTTTCGCCCATAACGTGCATTTCTCATTCGTCTAATCTTCGCGGAGCGGTTGTCTCTACGTGCGAGAGGCAACAGCCTACGAGGGTATTAGACGAATGAGAAATGCACTTAACTACTGATTTAGAAACGCTACAACGCACCTCGTCTTCTCCTCCGATCTTCCTCTTTTTGCCTAATTTGTCCTTCGCCTCTTTCATCAGTCTCTGCAGAGATGCCCTTGTCTAGGTGCAAGGTAGAGACCTCCAATAGGATCGCGAAGTGCATTCACTTTCTCTAACTTATTGTCGAGCGGTTGTTTCTCGTATATGACAACAATCGGCAATGTGTTACAGATAATGAATGCACTTCGTGATCCGATAGGAGGTCTATAATGTAAGGAGTGAGTACAAAAATGCATTGGACCATATCGTCGTCATGGCGCAATTGTCCATGGAGCTCCTTCGGTTATCACCCATGATACTAACCTTGTGCTCCTTCTCGGACTCCTGCGACCACGGAATCACTCGTGCCTCTAGTTCATCTTCCTTCACCATTTCGTCGTATCGCGAGTTCCAGCCCTGACATCATATCCCAAGTTTAAAAAAAAAACCAGATCTACTCCCAAAAAAGAGTTAAATGTTGCATGTTAGTCTCTGTAGGGACGGTTTTTGAAATGAATGTGCAACTTCTCCGTCTCGGTGATCTAGTGTTTCTAAATGCGCATTTCTCATTCGTCCAATCGCTGCGGAGCTGTTTCCTACCGAACGTAGAGGCCAGTTCTTTGATGTTTATTGAGCTTCAACAAGTGAAATGAGCCGACAGACAAAAAGCAGTGGACAGACACCGTCGTCCCATTCAATCAGCCATAGTAGGCACACTCTACGATCTCTAATCTGTGCCTATCATTTTTCTGAAACTCACATTATAGTGAACAGTGTAGGTCTTGATGCCGTCCTCCATTTGAATGTCAATGACCTAAAAATGCTCTTATTATTATTGTTAGATAGCAGCGGTTCTAAATCGGTAAATTGGTCGTCATTCTTCTCCGAAGCGCCGCTTTCTCATTTTCTCCTAGGCAACCGCGCTCCGGAGAAGTTTTAGAACCCCCTAATTGAATAGCTCGTGCGCAATAATGGTCTACGCGTGCTCCTTTCGTAGCTAAGGCGCTAAAGTCCATGGTGCTCTGGCCCTTTATCAGCAATAAAATGTCTTTTAACCGATCATACACATAAACCCTCCAAGACTACAAATCGGATGATGTTGTTTCTTATTGCAAAATATGATTCAAAACACTTTTTTCGTTCTGAGCGGTCATTTCAAATCGAAAAATGGAGCTTTTTAAAATGAAATATGTACCTTTGCAACATATCCAAATGGCACGTCTGGAGTTTGCTTGCAGATGACTTTGTCGTCAACTTTGTACGTGTACGGCATTCTGAATATATTCGAGTGGAAAATTGCGAGATAATCGGGTTCGCAAACGGTTTCAAAGTAACTCATATAACCGGGTGAACGACTGCATGGACTTTTGCGTCATAATTGTCATCATTCGCACAACGCAAGTGTTCATTTTAGCACTTCTGCCGCAAATGTCCTTGGCGCAGATGTTATCTAATGAGAAATCATGAATGGGGAACGGAAAGCACGTAGAAGTGCATTTTCTATTGTCTGATTCCTTCGGAGTGGGTTTTTGTCACGTGAGATGGACAACAGGGGTTATAAACGGTTCATTTGTGGCCATTCTTCTCCGCTGAGCGGTGGTCTATGAGGGAATGATTCAATCGCGCGACGGAGAAGAATGACGGCAAATTTACCGATTTTGAATCCATCCCTAATGGACAACTGCCCCGAGTTTGACACAAAATGCACTTCCTCTTGCTTGCCATTCAGAGTGCATTTGTCAGTCGTGCAATTCACTAACTATAAGAACAGTAGTCTTATAGTTAGTGAATGTTCTTGTCATAGACAATAGGGTTCCTAAATCGGTATTTAAATTCATTTCTTGCACTTCCATTTTGCGCGGAGCGGTTGCCTATCTCTCGGAGAGACAACCACTCAGCGGAGAATGTAAGAATCAGAATTGGCTTAAACTACCGTTTTAGAAACCCTAATTCTGTCCATCATGCATCCACTGTAGACCCGAACAGAAAAATAAGCAGTGGTGGTCATAGCGAACTTGTCAGAAACAAAGCGGGCAAAGGCAAAGAGGACGGTAGTTGTTATTATGCGTCCTAACTGAACTGTTGCTCTTGTCTATATATCGCCCAGTTAAAACATATTCCGCAACGACGAAATAGCACTTAAAAATGAGAGACCAGGGTGGCATCCAGGAGTGAGAAGCTTACTAGGAATAACAGTTCGGGTAGGATGCATAATAACTGTATACGCAAAGAAGGAAGTGAATTATCTGAATGTGATTGACAGAAGTAGATAAAGGAATAGAGAGGACAGCATAAGGATTAGGGGGTCAGAGGCTTAGCCAAAGGCAGCGATAAAGGGAGAGAGAGCTATTTCTCTGCAATGAAAGGGGCAGACCCAGAAGGAGACTAGAGAAACAGAGATGAGAATAGGAGAAAAATCATGTTCCCGCAAGATGAAAGCCCGGTAAGGAAAAGCAAAGTTAAAAACCGCGAATTGAAGGAGCTCGAGAAACGAAGAAACGAGAACGAAGTCAGTTATTTACCGAAGAAAACGAGTTTCTATACCGTGATTTCATCACAAGTTATACAATTCTGTAAATTCTGATTTCTGTAAATTCTGATTTTGATTTTATGCCACGAGCCGGAAATTAAGATTGACCACGCAAAAATTCACTTTCAGAAGCAAGGGAAATGAACACAATTTTAAACGTACCAGGATCTTGGGACAATTAGAGTCCGCTGGGTCACGAGGTGCGGTCGCGTTGCGTGCGCGTCGGGATTCAAACTTTGGTGTACCATGGATTTGATCAGCGAGCTTTCGCCCGAGATTGTCGTTTACATTTGTCGATTTCTCCCCAATTGTGATCGTGAGTCCTTTCGACAGGCGAATAAACGGTTCGCGTCATATTTTTTTTCAATTCTTCCTATTGAAAATATGCTTTCAATAGGATCTGACTACAATATGGCTGACAAGAAAATATTCAGTAATATTTTACAGACTGAAAAGCATCGTCGACGATAATCGAGGAGCCCTTCCGCACCTTCTCGGAATACTCATCGGGCCACTCGACTCACAGTCGCTCTACGAAACACGCGATTATTTCATCAACTGCTTTTTGCCGGGAACATTCAAGGTGAAAAATTCGTCATTCCGAGGTAGTGCAGTTATCCATAAAATGAGAATACTGTAGGTTAGGGTTTCTTGACAGGAAAAAGGTGCATTTCGCAATCTTCCAATCCACTAGGAGTGGCGGCATATCGAACATCGAGACCGCAGTTCCGCTTAAATTAGACAAATGAGAATTCTACTTTGCTGCGGACTTACAAACCCTATTCATAATTTCTAAGATCTAAAAATGTGTTTCAGGAGAAAACCACACGTTTCCACTTCAATGGTAATCGTTGTACGGCTGTGTTCAAGGAAAATAATGTCACGAAGCGATGGAAAAGGGAATTGAACAATCCTTACGAGGGCAAAAC
Organism: Diplogasteroides magnus; assembly: GCA_014805445.1. NCBI lineage: Eukaryota > Metazoa > Nematoda > Chromadorea > Rhabditida > Diplogasteroididae > Diplogasteroides > Diplogasteroides magnus. The sequence goes on from JACMIF010003236.1 coordinate 7,092, forward strand.
TCCAGAAGAATGCGCCAAGTTCTACGTTAATGGACGTAAGTTTTGACTATTTTCGTCATAGTGGACATTTTAAAATGCCAGAAAATGCGACTTCTGTACACTGTAAGCCTCCAAACGGATATAACTGATGTTGAGTCACAAAATGCATAAAATTCATTCTGTATTCTCAAATTCTTTTGGAACGATCCGCTGACGCTGAGGAGACTACCTATAGCTGAAAAGGGGCTCTAGAAGGGTAGTGACTATGGTTGACAGTTTGAGAACGAAAGTGCATTCGTTATCTCTGCTTCTCCGCAGAGCGGTTTTCTCGCGCATACGAGGGACAACCGCTCTGGGGTGTAGCAGAGATATGGAATGCACTTTCGTACTCAAACTGCCAACCATAGTAGTGACCATTGAGATTCGATTCATGAGACATGCGCGCCATAGGGAATTTGCGCCGCAATGGTGAAATTAATCGTCTTTAAATCACCAACCTACGGGTAATTTCCATTTGCAGATCGTTTCCGATATGTGAAGCTGCGCGCCGTCGCGCCGACCGACGAACTCGTAGACGCCATTCTGCCACTATTGGATGAACAATATACGGTATATTTACCTTGGATAACACAAATAAATGAAATATTATAAACGAATGCATTTTATTGCTGTAGCTCATTCCGAATTTGTGTCATACGCATTCTGACGGTGCATCAGTCCGTTTCACTATTATGGCGCAAAGTTCTGATATGCATATTACATCCGTAATTTCAGGTGGAGATGACGACAGTGTTCGACATTGAACGATACGATGATGATTATCGATATTACGAAGAATATGACATGGGCGCATTGCTGCGTCTCCTTCAACGTGCAACAACCATCAAAGGTGAACATTAGGGTTTCTAAAATGGTAATAAAGTGCATTTCTTATTCTTCTAATCCACTCGGAGCGGTTGTCTACTGCTAGTAGAGTCAACCGCTCCGGGGAGAATAGTCGAATGAGAGATGCACTTTATTACCGTTTTAGAAGCCCTAGTGAACATGCCGTACGATATTTGAATGAAAATTGCTAGCCGCAAAGCTATTGCCCTGTAGAAACTGTTGTTGAATGAACGGCACCATGATATTCCAGAAGTCCTTCGCAGTCTTTCTGTAAGTCTCTATGAACTTTGGGCTGAATTTCTGAACACGGTTGTGATACGGTATACGAGACTCCCGTAACGTAACGAGAGACAAGAGCGTTATGTGCATTTGCGCCGCAAGAATGACTACAATTATGGCGCATCTTCAATTTCACCATAATGGCTCAATTATCCATCGCCCTTTCATCCGATTCGGATCGTTTAAATTCTCTTTCAGGCAACATCAGGAACAAACCCTGTCGATTGGCGTTCAATAGATTACTGAGTACCGACTCGTCTTTCGGATGCCTTCAATATCTGCACCTGAATCATTGGAAGATGGAACAGTGGGAGTACCATACAGCGGGCATCGCTAAGTACTGTCCCGCGCGGACAGTGATCATTGAGGGGATGGGGAGAATTCCGATGGAACAATTGAGGAGAACAGCACAGGTTGGTATTTATCAGTGGTTCTAAATCGGTAAATTTGTCGTCATTCTCATCATTCCACTCCGAATCACGGTTGCCCATCAGGGAGTGAGACAACAGCTCTGCGGTGAAGAACAACGACAAATCTACCTATTTAAAACCCCTGGTATTTATTGAAGTCATATCATGACAGAGCGAAGACATTATGCTTGGCCGTTTGATCACTGAGTTATGCTTCGCAGACGATATCTGTTTCTTCATCTATATAGCAGTAGTGAAACATAGGCCTATAAGAAATCAAGATATCTTCCATCGTTTTCAGGAACCCCTGCTGCGAAATAAACCGATGGACCTGACGCTACAGTTGGGATACCAAGACCCATTGAAAGCTGATGCTCTCGGAGAAGAAATTGGTATGGAGAGGATTACTGTAGTTGTGAACGATAATGCAATCTGTGCAGAATATAGACTAGGAGATAGAATTGTGTTGTTCTCATCTGCGATTCCAGTTTCTCTAATATTGTTTAAATCTTTCAGTTTGTAATCGTAAGTTTGTTATGATCACGTGATAGTTGCGAGGTCACGTTCCCATAGATTTTTTTAATTTTTAATTTTCATTGTTGTCAATGACTTGTATTGACTTGAATGAAATAAAGTTGAAATGACAACTTCATTTTTATTTTTATTTATCGATTTCCAAACATAAGCAAGTAACATTTACATAACACAAAAATGTGCTTCGGATCGTTGTCCTGTTGGAATTTCCATCCAAGAGGACAATTTTTCTTGCGAGGTAGAATGTAGGTGTAATTTTTAGCATCCATCGTGTCCTCGATCCTGATGAGTGATCGGAACTTCACCGCCGACGAAACATCCCCAGACCATGATGTTGCCCCTTCCATGCTTCACTGTTTCTCGCTTGTACATGGATCCTGGCAATGTCCTCTCATTAACAACCTGAAATTGAATCTGTCTATCAAAATTTAGCCACTCCGTGTATTATAAAAGCTCCGAGAGGAGATTGGAAAAGACTCACCATTACGTGCTAGACAAATTCATATTGCCATTATTCAGTCTTGAAATGTTCTTCCATGTAGGGGAAGAGAAGAAAGTTCGAAGTGGAGTATAGGCCCACAGATCAGCTCATAACTAAATGAATAATCTTATGAGATTCGGTATATTCATCTCTGTGCTCTCACGTAGGGGAGACGCCAGACGGCACAATGAAACACTTCCTACATTACAAAAGTGACCTCTAGGAACAGGGACTTCCTCTCAGAGTAAATTTCTCATTCATCTACTCTCCGCGGGGCGGAAATTAGACACAAAGAAATGTTTTTTACAAGAGGTTTTCGCATGGGACTACGGACCATGCGTAAGGAACGCCAAAAATGCTAAAGAAGCTCGCGGAACAGGAATGTCGAATACAGACGTTGTTTAACCGAAACAAATCGTGATTACTACGTCGTGAAGTGTTCAGGAATGGTAACTAACGCTAAATTCTAGCGTGGGGGACCGAATAAGTGTTTACAATTTCATTTTTACGCGACGCTCTCTCTTGTTGCCCGGTCGTCTCTTGTCAGAAAGAGACGACCGCACGGCGAAGAATATCGACGAAGAGTGCACCGAATATTCGGCCTTTTTGACAAGAGACGACCGGGCAATAAGAGAGAATGACGCATAAAAATGAAATTGTAAACATTAGTATTCCGTCCCCCATACTACTAAATTCTAATTTGTTGTCCTTGTGAGAAACAACGAAGACAAAAACGAAGCGCATCGCCCCAAAAGTGTCGGCAAGTAAACAAAACGTTGGGAGTGCCAGTATTTCGGGACAACCACAGACGACTGGGTCATGCGGCGCGGTCGCATTGCGTGTGCGCAGCGATTCAAACTTGGGAACAAGCGATGCCATGGACTTGATTAGCGCGCTTTCGCCCGAACTTGTAGGTCACATCTGTCGATTTCTTCCCATTAGTGATCTTGAGGCGTTTCGACGGTCAAATAAACGGTTGGTGTCGTATTTTCTCATATTTTTGAAAGTAAATCATAGAGCTAATATGCTTGTCGGGTTAAAAGGGGGGGGGGTTATAAAAAAAGGCGGAAAAATTTGGGTCCCATTTTGGGGAATAAAAACAAAATAGGATTTAATACGGGGCGGTGGGGGGGACATAGGCGTTTTAAGATTGGGCCATGTGG
>JACMIF010003238.1:0-10690 GCA_014805445.1 Diplogasteroides magnus
AGTCTTTATTCCGGGGTCAGGGGGATAATCCAAGGGGGGTGTGTTCCTGCCGGTGGACTGCTGGGCAAGTCGATTAGGAGTTACACCCTGGCGTTCCAAACGTTTTCTCCAGGGGATCATTGTTCGCGGGCACCGCTACCAATTGTCCGACCCACGGAGGGATGGCGCCTTGGTTGGGCAGGGGCGGGGGTCGAACCCGGGCTGTCAGAATGATGTGTGGCGCCCTAACCACTGAGCCACCTCGTCCCCGTATGACATAAAAGCTTCTTTATCCCCGACCATGTTACCCAGTAATCCTATCCACTATCATACGCCATAGTCACTAACGTAAAAATTGATCATCTTTATAGATGCCCTAGCACCCTCTCCTTACAATGCTCCATTCATCTACAGTATACAGATGAAACGAAACACCAATTCCCTTCTTCATATCCACCCCCTCTAAGCTATGTTGGATTCTGGTCAACTTTTAACATCTAACTAAATCCAACATAGTTGGCCCCTCCTTCAGCCATCATCCAGCCCCCTGCACTCACGTGCATGATAAATTAAATTAAAAAGTATACCATAGCCACCACTGTAAAGTTGCTTCGCCCATGCTAAATACCGTGATCTAGTCCCTAAAACTTTCCCATCAATTACCGTTTGCCACCGAAAAGCTGCTTCACCATGATAGATAACGCGACTCACTCTCCCTATAATAGCCCCATAAACTATAATACATCTCATCCAGTATGACATAACCACTGCCGTAATCAAAGTATGGCCTCCAACCATAATCCCTTTCAATACAGTCATCCTTACAGGTACCGTATATTATAACAGCTACCATACCACTAACTAAATCTTTTATCGTACCCCTTTCCCTTACAGTAACCTTAGCGCAGAACCTACCATAACCCCGCGTCAGGAAGTCTTATGAGCAATGGCATATCTAACCACTACCGTAACTTGAACCATACCGTATGCCGCGTTTCCTGCCCACTCACCACTACCGTAATCCAGGAGCACCGCAAGACAGGGAGGGGAGGGGGAAGAAGTAAGAGAGGGGATCGAAGAGCGGACCTTTGCGAGACGAGTGCTTGTCACGAAGAAGATGAAGAAGAATGATGCGAAATGAGGGAACGTGGGGCTTTTATACCGCTGTTGATCGTCCGTGCTATCCGCTATCTATAACAGTTTCTACGTCGGAGGACCGTTCTAAAGAACGGAATAGCATATGCACAATACGCTAATTGTAAGCACCAAACGCAAAAGGCGAACATTTGCGCGAAACGCCTAATGAAATAAAAAGAAACCGCTCCAAAGGGCACACAACGCTACGGCAGTATAGTGCATATTTCAGATTTCACTTGTTTTAGGACGGTTTCCATCTTTATCCAATTATCGCAAATCCCTTTATTCTTTACATAAATTCTGTGCGTGACATCATACAGAACCAGTATTAAGAGTGGAAATGTAGTCTTAGTCGCTGTTAGACGGCAATAAATGCTACCATATCCTACGACAATAATCAATAGACATAAATACAACCTGAATGAGGAGATCACTTTTGAAAAGTTATGATTGATTCAATAAAACTTCGCTCGATGGCTGACTAAATATCGATAATTCATTACTACTTGAGTCATGATTGTTGCCTATTTAAAATGGGAGCGATTCGTTTTGTACATGGAAAATAATTTTGACCGAATTCTGATTTTTTAAACTGTATTAGAAGAGACAAGAAGAAAGAGTAATGCAAATGAAACGCCTATTTTGTCATCATGGCTCAAGGGTCTACCTCGCGGATATCGTTCATTCGAAGAAAATGAATATTTAGAAGAAGCTCTTCATTGTCTCCTGTTCTCCACAACAGACGGAGGAGCTCTTCTTTGTATGGACTTTGATGGTTGGATTGAGAATGAGAATTTGGGTGGGGGCAGTTTGACCGCGATCTTACTCGCTACCTGGAATACAACACTTTTTTTTATTATAAGAGAAAAAAATCTGCACTCTTCAGAGGAGTGGCGGCAATGAAAATTCAAACTGTAGCTAGGGTCTTGAAACTTGGTGTGGGTATACCCTAGGGTTGTCAATTTGATTAACTGGCGACCTAATCATAATCAAAGTCTAAATTGACTAAGTTAATCAGTGACTACTTAATCACTGATTAGGTGGGGCGAGTTAATCAACTGACTATTAATCGCTTGACTACTTAGTCATGATTAATCGGCCGATCCAATTAATCAGTTGATTAATTGATTAATCGAGTTAGTCAGCTAATCATTCCACACCGCTCTGCCCCAGAGGAAAATGAGTGTGCGATAACGAGGCACAATGAGACGCTGCTATGTAGCATACATATGAAAGGAATGAGATGTGCTGTTCGGTGGCCTAGTGGCTATGATGATTGACTCTGATTTTCATGTTGAAAGTTCGAGTCTTTTCTATTTTCTTTTTGTTATCCTTCGTAACTTTTGCGAATCGCAAGTATTCATTAAGAAATTGGGTAAACTAATTTAACAGTAACAAAATAACTTTATAGTGAGACGTATACATAAACACCCAACAAGTATTCATATGAAGAACGCGTAAATAATGGAAATGAAAATGGAGTAATTTGCTAGCTTTTCTTCTTCGGTATTATCAAGAAAAAGCGCAAAATAACAAAAAAAATTATTTTACGACAAAAATATAATCAAAAAGAAAATAGAAAGACTCGAACCTCCAACATGAATTTTTTTAGTCAATCATCATAGCCACTAGGCCACCGAACAGCACATCTCATTCCCTTTATATTTAATAGTCAGTTGATTAACTCGCCCCACCTAATCAGTGATTAAGTAGTCACTGATTAATGTATCTTCTTAATCCACTGACTAGGTAGTCCAAATTAATCAGACTAACCTAATCAAACTGACAACCCTAGTATACCCCTAGGTACTGTAAGTACACCACAGAATTGGGAAACGGCTCCAGGCCTAATTGCCGGTTCCGGCCACGGAAATATGTCAAAATTTCGAAAAATCATAACTTCGTTCAAAATGAAGCTAAGAACTTTTTTAACATATATTTGTGATCCACTCCGTGAGAACTTCAAAAACAGTGCCGAGAAACGTTTCCTTATCTCTACTCCTAAGGTCGTTTTTCAAGTACCACCTTCGGTTTTTCCACTTTTTAGGTATGAAGATGGCGTCGCGCCATGAGCTGAGCTATTCACAATGTTCCTTGCACTATGAACAAACAAATAGTCATTATGGATTTCCAAAAATAGTTGCCAGGTTATGTCAGAAAAAGTGATTTTTCAACCTGACTGACTTTGGACCATGGGTATCATTGTGTGAAAAATCCATGATCAACGATCTGCATGGGGTATACGTTTTTTCAGTGGCCACCACACGTGGTGATTGCACAACTACCAATCATGGGCCAATTGTACCTCTCTCGCTTTAGAGATCTCATAAACTATGGATACCATTGTTTTTGGTCGAAAAATGAAATCGGATGAAATGCGTATTTTAGTATCAAGTTTTGAAGAGTATTTTTTGGGAAGTTTTTTAACGCCAACATGAGCTTCTGAAATGAATTTTGAACCGATTTATGATGATTTGAATGATTTATCGAAAAAATACGAATAAAAACCATAACTCGGTTCAAATTTGATTTCCGAAGCTCAGGTTGGAGTTAAAAACTCCCCAAAATATACTCTTCAAAAATTGATACTAAAACCCGCACTTCATCAGAATTCATTTTTCGACCAAAAACAATGGTATCCATAGTTTATGAGATCTCTAAAGCGAGAGAGGTACAATTGGCCCATGATTGGTAGTTGTGCAATCACCACGTTTTGTGGGCAATGCAAAAAAGTATACCCCATACAGATCGTTGATCATGGATTTTTCACACAATGATACCCATGGTCCAAAGTCAGTCAGGTCGAAAAATCACTTTTTCTGACATAACCTGGCAACTATTTTTGGAAATCCATAATGACTATTTGTTTGGTCATAGTGCAAGGAACATTGTGAATAGCTCAGCTCATGGCGCGACGCCATCTTCATACCTAAAAAGTGGAAAAACCGAAGGTGGTACTTGAAAAACGACCTTAGGAGTAGAGATAAGGAAACGTTTCTCGGGACTGTTTTTGAAGTTCTCACGGAGTGGATCACAAATATATGTTTAAAAAGTCCTTAGCTTCATTTTGAACGAAGTTATGATTTTTCGAAATTTTGACATATTTCCGTGGCCGGAACCGGCAATTAGGCCGGGAGCCGTTTCCCAATTCTGTGGTGTACTTACAGTACCTAGGGTTATACCCACACAAAGTTTCAAGACCCTAACTACAGTTTGAATTTTCATTGCCGCAGATGTTCAATTATGCCCGAAAAGTAGAGATTTTTTCTCATAAAATGTTTGCACTTGTCGAAGCCAAATAGCACAGTAAGCCGTTTAGTACTCAAGCGAAACGAAGAATTCTATGCGCAACAATTCCGCAGTCCGCAATCCATGAATTCATGTGGAATAAAATATTACTTTGGCTATGAGTGCAGGCGGCAATGTCTCCAGAAAACTTCTCAGTCGCTGGGGCTGCACGGGCTGTTCAGCAATGGTCGCTGATGGAGGGGCTCCGGATGGGAACATCTGAAGGATAGAGACAGTCCGGAATGGTTCTTCTTCAATGGAACAAAAAATATCAATTCTGTGCGAATAACTTTCAGAGCAACTGTTTCATTAAAAAAAACTTTTTTGCTACAATTAAATATTGAGAAATACGGCAAAATTGAAATGTTACTTCGAAATGGTTGCCGATGTCGTCTCTATGGCGGGATACGGTAGGGGATGCTATGTGGGTTACGGTAGAAGTCGGGGCGGGATGAGAGTGTGCGCCTACGCTTGAGATGTCCTCGGCGTCTCCTTTCTGGAAGAAATTCCTGTGATTCTGCTGTGAAACATAACGGGGCCGTGTGGATTTGCGAAGTCGGCGCAGTCGTCATGCCTCGGAATAGAATTAGATTATTTTCACATTGTCTACATAGCAAATCGCAGCCGTTCTCGTCTGTTCGTAGGGAAGTTCTGGGAGTAATTCAGATTCAGTGAAATATTTTATGTATAAATAATCTACCCTTTGCTGTTCCAGTCTCGTTGGCATCGCTTGTTTTACTCTTCTTATCAGTTGTTGAATGCCAGATATCGCTGGGTCAGGGAAGAATTGGGGAGACGGCTGGATTAAAAATAATCATCAATGTTATAATTACGTCAACATCTCTCATTTCTCATTGTTTCAATTAGTGCTCAAATGTCATACATTTGGATTTGTTCAAATAATATGAAACATAATACTCTGAATATGTTTCACAAAGTCAATGCATTGCATATCTCGCGTAGTTTTTCTTGTTCAAGCATACGATAAATATCAAACCTGTTGGAAGGGCTGTGCTGGCGCGAAAAACGCCTGTGGATGGACGAAGTTCTGTTGCTGAGGAGATTGAGGAGAGACGAAACCCTGCAGAGGTGCGAATTAGGCAATGGTTTGATATTATAGAAAACGTCTCTCCTTTTAATCATAAAGTGTCTTGCTCTGAAGTGAAGACACTTTGGCATTCTCTTGGGGGTTCACACCTGGGGTTCAAAAACGGTAAATTTGCAGTCATTCTTCTCCGCCGCGCGGTCGTCTACCATGGAGTGAAACAACCGCGCTCCGGAGAAGAATGACAACAAATTTACCGTTTTTGAACCCCTAGTTCACACCAGGGGTTCAAACGGTAAATTTGTCGTCATTCTTCTCCGCCGCGCGGTCGTCTATCATGGAGTGGGACAACCGCGCTCCGGAGAAGAATGGTGACAAATTTACCGTTTTAGAACCCCTAGTTCTAACCGGAGTTTCTTTTTTCTTTTACAAGAAAAAAGAAGCTCCGGTGTCCCTCTTTCTCTTTTCTTCTCATAAAAGATTAGTCCTTTTCACCTGCTGTTGAAGAGGAGGAGAGAAGAATCCTTGCTGAGGTGCGGAGTGAGGAATGAGCTGGGGTCCAGTAACAGATTGCGAGAAGACAGGGTGCACCTGGGCTCCGGATTGAGAATAGGGCTGCTGATGTGCAGCAAAATTGAGCAACTGCTGCATCTGCTGCTAAATTCATTGTTCTCGAAATTGGTAATTTCGTAGATCATTTCAGCACTCTTATCTTCAGGACATTTCGTGAAAGATAAATGGGTCACAGTGGTTTGAATAATAAAGTGTTGGCTCTGATACACACCACGACCAAAATATTCAAAGAGTCTCTAGTTCATACTTCTTGGAAATAAAAACCCCTCGTAAAACGTATTCACAACTGACCTGATGCTGTGGCAGATGCACCGGCTGCGAAGGCATGTGAGGTGGACGGAAGTGCTCGTGGGTCTTAATAAGAATATGAGCAAAATGCAAAAATAAATTTTTAAAATAAGATTTAAAACATAATTTCGTCATCACAAACTCACAATTTCCTCATGTCGTACAAGCGGTGGCAGTTGCTGCAGCGGCTGAGGGGATGAAGGAAGAGGAGGCTGACTCGACTCAGAAGCAGTCACCGGTTGATGCCTGAATGTTCGAATTTCCGCGCTGATTTCGAAATCGTGATTTCATATTAATAATAATAGGGAAATCTACCTGGAATGACTGGTCGAGACGAGTTTGCCTGTTTTCCCGTCTAGGTAGAACGCCTGAAATGATATTCGTTGTTTGTTGTTTATTTGGTATTCGACTGGATTCAAACTGATTAAGCGGAAGAAGCGAAGGATCAGTTTATATAGCCGGGTCAGCTCATTTCTTTTTCCAGTTATGCTTACGTTGACAGCTGATAAAGGTCGTAAGCACAGGGCGTTGGGCGATAAACGCAAGTGTGGCATTGACACGGCGTGCGAAGAGTGGAAATCGCTATATAAACACGGGGTAGCTGACCCGGGGATCGATCCAGACGCCGTTATCTAGTGTGGTGGCGCGCACAACCGCTGCGCCACGGCGGTTACGGACCTCGGCGCCAGACGTTCTCAAGATGTAGCCCATGGGCCTATCGATGGTGCTATCGCGGCCAGAGCTTCCGGAGTGCAACGGCCTGTCCGCCGCGACTGAAGGCTCAAGCGTCGGCTCACTCGGAATCGATCGAACCGAGTGGACTTCTGCAACGAATTTCCGGATTACGGTGATCTAGCAATAGCACAAAATAATCAATACTCACTCCACATTCGCGATTCGTAGTTGGAGCCGGACCGTGGGCAGGGACAAATCTTTGGAGGCGTCCTGAACAAAAAATCGTTACAGTAACGTCGATTGCTGTGCTATGGTTCAATGGTCCGCACAGCATACAATTTTTGAGAAGTGATCGGGATGTGAGAAAAGTGAATGTTTCCGCACATCTCACTCAGTGCTTTGCATGTTTTTAGCCGTGATCAGTAAACATTTGCGATTTCTAGTATCTCTCATTGTTTGTGACCCAAAGGGAAGTGTGAAAATGCTCTAGGGCTTAAATAACTTTTGGCTGTGAATGTTTGCCGCTTGTTTGTCTTTCTAATTGGCAGTGTTCTTTAGAAACTTTCTTTGAAGTAAATATTGCTATGAAGTTTTCTTACTTTCTGCGAATAGCGCGGAAGGCTGTTGATAATTCTGTTATCGGACAAGTACAAAGTTTGGCATGTGATGTTTTCAATATCGGCTCGGTCGTTGCCATCTATCGAAAAAGGCAACGTGGCAAAGGTAATAAATCTCAATTGAAAACACCCGAACAATGGATAAATAATTCGGTGTGAAACGCAAATCTACCTATTTTTATTTTCTTTGAGATTGTATATTCACAATGATCAGGGTCGCATTTACACCAGCAGTGGGGCTTCTAAGAGTAAAACGGGAATTTTACGCAGTTCTCGTTCATCTAATCTATGCTAAGCGAAAGTCTATCAAACGAGAGACTACCGTTCATAGACGACTGAGAAGTGCATAAAATTATCATTTTATTTTTACAAACCCCAACCACTGGTTAGTAACCAGCGGTAGTTTTATCAAGAGAAGGCGTTAGTCGGGCGAAAAACGTAATCGCCACGAACCTTTTGTATCGAAATGGACTGATGCGCCGTCATTGTCAGCATTCTTACTGCGATCTTGTCTTTCAACCCAAGTCACACTGTTTTGGTTCAAGTATGGAGTGCATTTACGTAATATCCGCAGTTCGTAGACTAGAACGTTGTTAGATCCCAATTGCGGGGGTAAATAATGAACATGAAACATATCTCACCCGCAGACGCATATCCGCTTGACTGTTGCTGTTTCCACCAATGATAAAGAGATGAGAAGCAGCGCTGTGGTCGTCAGCAACATCAGAATCTACATTTATAATTTGATTGTCAAAAATGCGCGGACCGGAAGCACGAAATTCAAACGGAACCAGTAATTTAAGCACAAGTTACCAATCAAACAAATGTCTTGAGGCAATGTGAAGCTTCTGCTCCATGGGGAAGAGTGTTGTTAAATACGACGTGCGATTAATGGAAACCCGTAATCAGCGGTCAAAAAGTGGGCGAAATGCACGACGCCAAGGCCAGAGGGGTCGAATTGAGGGTGCTATTACTCTCCATATCTCTTATTCTCACTTCATCTCTCAGCTTTTGACTCATGTCGCTGATCAACTGGTGTGCCCCAATTAGCACAATGAAGTTTGCTCGTTCTTTAGCATCTCGTCCAAAAGCTCGATCATCGAGTTGCATAAGCACTTTGATCTTATGATTGGCAGCATGACTACTTTTTTGGGTTATGATTCACTGAGACCATATCTTCAAATATGAGGCAATCTCGAAAAGCACCCCTCAAAGAAGTCAATGGCAAACGATATTTCATAGCGAAAGCTCCGAGATCAAGATTGTTGGCTCATTTTGAATACAATTCTACTGCCAATGAGAAACAGTTTCAACCGGTTGAAGTGCAAGAACACCATGGACATTTGCGCAGTAATTGTGAAGTGAACAAATGCGCCGTCGTTGTTGTCATTATCACACTAGAGCTAATATGATGGAGCATCTGTTCATTTCACCACTATGGCGCAAACATCCACAGCGCTCTGTTCTCTCTCCTTTCTCAATTACATCGGCGAGTAACACCCCGGGGGGAAAAGGAACAACAAAGCATTCGATAGCCGCAATCACACCCAGGAAGGAAAGAAGAAAGTGAGAACAGAGGAAATGAATGAGGGGTTAGGGGTTATGGGGAAGTGAAAGCGATGAAATGAACTGAAAGTAGTGCCAGCCAACCCTGACGCTGCTTTGAAAAGCTGTACGCAGTATGGACGCTATTGTATTCCTCCTAACACAAAAAGCAGGGTCCCTGCCCAACAGATGAGACAATAGAAATATGAAAAAGATATGTTTCATGAGCCGAATATGCACGGAAAATGTATTTTTCTGGAATTCATGACTGATTTCTTCTTAAAAAAGATGGTCAATGCGCAGCTGGCATTCAAGTGAACGAATGTGGCCAGCAATAACTGGCAGATTGATGTTGGAATTTCCTATAGACATTGGCTATAGCGGGTTAAGGACACAATAGAGGACTTTTTGCATTCATCGATTTTAGTGAGCACAATAGATGTGATATCTACATTCATTGTGTTGATCATGCCAACAAAACTATTCCAAAAACAGATTGTCGTTGGATTTTGATATTCGCAGCTATTTGTGAATAGAAAGATTACATCGTTGTCAACATACGCTAGTCTTTTTATTGGGTCTAAAGAAGATCTTTTATTCTCGAGACTGATGTTCTGATTAAATTTTCATGGAGAGGAGCCTTGTATCGCAATTTGTCTTTGCTTTCTTTCTTACCCAGTCCATGAAACACAAATAAAACCATGTAAATCATTCGAACATGTTCAATGTTTTGCAGATAAATACGAAGAGAATAGTGAACCTCGTGAGAAAATAGAGGAAACTGAAAATAAGAAAGAAAGTGAACAGAAAGAGCGAGGAAGAGCACAAGGTATAGTAATTGGAAGTTTTCCGCAAATAGGCAGAGATCGTGTGGTTCAAGGTTCCATACTTGAAAAAATAACCGAGAAGGTGGACAATCGACAATTTGGCAAGAAGAAAACACAACTGAAATGTAGGAAAAACACGAAATTTGTGATTTTGTTTGAAATTAGAAAAATAGCCGAGAATGAGCATATATTATTGGGAACTTGCGGATTTGGTGCACTGGACCCCAGTCAAGATGTGGAATTCACACCATTAATTGGTGACGAATGTAACTTCGTGATTTTCATTCAAATATGGAATAGTGCAATAGTGCTTCTCATAATAACAACGTTCGTGTTTTGCCGATCATTTCAAACTTAGCCAAACATACAACGCAAATAATGATTAGGACATTGAATATCTACCGATATAGATACTACGATTGGCCGAATGATTACTTTACGAGTTGTGCCTCGTAGAAGGCATATCCTCAAATATATGGTAGTATTGAAACTTGTGCCAAAAAGGAATAGATCTGCCCACCACATATCAATAGAAAAATGTTCGAACTATATATCTAGCACTATTTTAGTATGTACCAAACCAAAGCACAACAGGAAGAGAAAGAACGCCCTCCCTCACTTTCACTACTGTTGCTACTATCTTTCGTTGCAAGATCGCATATCTTGTAATCGCATCTGGGAAAGTACTGGGGGGGGGGGGGGTGCGCCCTGTACCA
>JACMIF010003239.1:0-15220 GCA_014805445.1 Diplogasteroides magnus
CAGCGCTCATTTTGGATTAGACCCAATAAAAGGAAGAGACTGTGTGCACTTTGAATTGCACTTACCCCCGCCCTCCACAGCTGCGCCAAACTGCCACTATCGCGCTAATATAAACAAATTCTCTTACATTTATCATTGTAATATATATATATATATATATATATATATATATATATATATATATATATATATTGGCTTGATTGTCATTCAAGTGTCTATGAGCAAGAGTTTTGATGTTCTAATGGTGGACAGCTATTTTAGCGCAGTCCGGCTGCTCGAAATTGTTACGTATCGTATGATCAAAAAAGGAGCGAGGCTACGCACAATATCAAAGCAGAGAATAGCAGAAGAAAAAAGGCGTTTGCAACGGGGCGTCGCACACAGAAAACACGCTACAAAACGCGATCACGCGACCGCCATGGGGAATAATAGCTGTTTATATGCCACCTTTTATGCAGAAAGAGATCACCGATAGAATCGCGCATGATGGCAAGACTGTCATCATGCTCGATTCGAAAACAAGTGTCTGCAAGAAAATGACGATCCTTTCCAGGAAAGTGCACAGATACAAACTGGAATATTGCACTTGTACCTAGTAAAATATACCTAACGATCCATAATGATCGATGCAGGTGTGAAATTGCGGAAATATAACCGAAGTCTTTACATTTGCGCCATAATGGTGAAGGCAGATGCCCCTGAGTTGTCGGCATTATCATGACAATGTATATTTCAGCGGTATGGCGCAAAGTCCATGGCGCTCTTCTCGTTCACGCGAGCGCACACCCATCATGAGGGACGCATTCGTCCCACACATTCCTCATGATAAGTAACTGTTATGACACAAATAGCAATGAGGGTGGTTTCCATTAATTCAGATGAATTTATTTCGAAAGAGGCTCACCCTCCCCATAACCGATATATTTCCTCCAAGTGAGTCTGCTAAGAAGTCAGCTAATGCATTCCCCGTTCTGAGGCGAAAGAGACGAGAAGTAACGATGAAGGGGAAAAGGGAAGAGAGGAAAAGTCAAGAGAGACTGCAACTGGGTACGGGATGGATGAAGGTCTAAATATTCAAGGGATCGTTGCAGATTCCTTTCATGCTTTCATGCTCATATAAGATCAGACTACAAGGTTTGCGCCACCTGAGCTATTTTGGCATAATAACGGACTGTTTTGCGAACAACGCGGAGTGATACGTCTCGGCTTTTGAACCATAAGTTGCAGAAAGAGCGTGCAGAAAAGCAACAGCATTAGGATGAAAGGGTTGCTCGAAAAGACAGACAGACGGGCAAAGCAATACACGACACACAACAACAATGAAGGTCTGCACAATGTTTTCGTGTGCGCGCCGCCGCTGTCTTTAAACGTTGTCTGATTGTGAGAATTAGAAATGATGGGGAACCCCTCCGCTCCCGGATGGCGGGCAGAAGCTAAATCGAGTCAGACTCGGGTCTCTATGATTGAGTCTGCACTGCCTTCTGGATGTTGCTTGGACTTTCGCAACAAAGTTTGGCCCAAGTCAGGCTGAGATATAGCGTTCTTAGAACATTTCTGCATGAATACTTACATCTCGAATAATCTCTCGAGGGATGGTACAGAAATAACTGCCTTATCTTTAGCTATAAAAGATTTGCAGGAGAACATGTGACAACGGTTGCATTGATACCGCATGAGAGTCTTTTACGGAATTCGTCATGTCTCTCTACTCATGCGGCGCTGTTTTCTGCAAATTGCAGAAAGAACCACATCTCATTGATTAAAGATGTAGCGAATGGACAGAATTTATACCCCCTCATGATACCGGCCCTCAACCGCTACATGTTCCATCATGCGCCTTTTCAGCCAAAAATAGCATTAACTGCATTCGGGCCTCTGGAGGAAGGATGCCATCCCAATGGAAGTGCATTTCTCCCTGCAGCGCTCATTTTGGATTAGACCCAATAAAAGGAAGAGACTGTGTGCACTTTGAATTGCACTTACCCCCGCCCTCCACAGATGCGCCAAACTGCCACTATCGCGCTAATATAAACAAATTCTCTTACATTTATCATTGTAATATATATATTATGAAAGGAATAGTGCCCTTGCACTTTGAATTGCATTAAGCCCATCCCATCAATCAGCTCTGTTCCCTGTCTCTATGGGCCTCTGCAAATTCTGACTCCAGCACTCTCCGGATTTTGCAGCCCTGGTGCAGAATGTAGTTTGTGGGGTCTTTGGTGGCTGAATGTCTGCTACATGTATGCAAAGACATTGCAGAAGGAGACAAGTCATAGGTCATGTTCCGACTCGCAAGGATCCTATATCCTGTCTATTCCTCCCAGAGGTCTTGGTCTCTTGGCAACAATGGATATGAGAATTCGGATGTCTGGAGATGAGGGCTGGTCTCATGACTCCAAAAATGGAACAGAAAGGAATGGATGAATTTGTCTTTGCAGGATGCAAGCGACCCCCCCCCCCCAAATGGAATGGAAGTCTTGGGGGTAAGGAGAGACACGTGTCGACGACATTGCCCACACACACATAACACGCATTCGCTGGCGCTGGGACTAATACCCACACTTGCCTATTTTTGGAATAATGAGGATTATACTAAATCCTCATTATTGCGAAAGATGTAGTGGAAAAGTATTTCGTCACCAAGTCTTCAAATTTCCAGGATCATTCTGGACATTTTAGTTGAATCGTTGCGAAGAAACGTTTTTTTCTCAGTGACAGATTCAGAGGAATAAAAAGAAGAAAAGGAGGAAGCGGGGGAAAAGACAAGAGGAAAGACACTCGGCCAATTCGATTTCGATTCCTTCTTCTGCTGTCTTATTCTGCAGAAAAGGCACGCGCATCTTGCAGGCTCCGATGAGCAGGGAGTGATAATGGATGCAGAGAGGGGAAATGAGTGTGCAGCAATACTACTCTCTCTCTATTAAAACGTCATTATCTTATTGTTAGGTTAGATTTGTTAGAACCCCCAATAAACATTAACAATAGATATTTCATGCAAAGGCAGTGTGTGCAACAAATGCGTTCTCCTCTTTGGGGAACGACGGGAACGCTGTATACTATTGTGCCATAATGAGGAAATGGAGAAATTCGCCATGAGAGTGCTGAAAAGGGTGGCGAAAATGTCCATATCACCAGGTGACCGTAGGTAGCGCCGCTATCAACCAACTTCCAACAGGAACATGCGAATATCTACGAATTCTGACCGACCGCTCTTGATTATGGATACATATGTTGTACCTGCAATATATACAGGAATGAGCAGCAGTTCAGTTGGGATTCAGTTGACATTGTACAATTCAATGCCCAAATATAAATGCCGACCGAAGGAATCGTACGCATGCATTGCTTATTTATTGCAATGGTCCGGCAATTTTCACAATCCCTGCAAATTTTTCCGCTTACGTAGCATGATTTATTTTTGGTACTGGCTTGTTCCCGGAAGTATGTAGCGAGATCAGACAAATCTCTTTTATGCTTCAGAACATCCGGCTAAAGATGGAGAGTTGCAGGGAAGCAAAAGTAGAATTATACAACTCTATGACTCCATGTGACCAAGTTATAATCCTTAGAACGGCGTAAAAGTGCTGTCTGCACCTCGAATAGGGCATTTAAATTGCTTGATAAAAGCGTAGTGTAACCAGCACCTTTTCAGGCCAACACCTTCATTGATAAGATCACCGTGTCGGGGTGGGATGACCAATTCTCAGTTCAAAAATCTAGGAGCAGAAAGATACAGGGGGAGTAAATAAATTATCCCCCTGTTAGCAGGCTGCAGATTTGCAGTCTCCGTTCCCTGCTCCACATTGCATAACGTGTGTGCACACGGTAGAAACCAGTAAATATGCCCTCTCGTCGTCTGTTTTCTCCTCGATTCTCTCCTCTCTCGTCCCTGATCTCTGATCCTTCAGACTGCTGCATGACTGGATAGAGACACAGGGGAAGAGGAGAGAGTTCCAGACAAGTTGGGCACTTCCCTGCAGGGAGTGAACTCCTGCTCTGTCCCTCAGGGGAGGCCGTTACAGTAACCTTCCGGGGGAGAGTGCGATGGGGCACGGGAGAGGGCGGAGAAGAAACGGCGACGCGTGCAAAATGCGGGCAAAATTGCTTCCTGCTAATGTCTTGCGGGGTGAACGGGCGAGGAAGTAGAGAGGCCCTTTAACTTGTCCAGTAAATGGGAAGAAGAGTAAGGAAGGAAAACTTCAAATTTTTTGTTCCGCATTTGCATCATTACCTATTTTTGCATGCTTGGCTAACTAAGAACCTCATTTCCTTATTTATCATGACGTTGAAAAACATGACTGATGGTATGAGTGTAAATGCGTAAATGAGGGAAAGCATAGTCGTCAACCAGACAGAGGGTTCGTGCTATAAATAAACATTTATTTTAGAGGTACAAGGGCTTCACAACCAGTAATAAGTGCATTTCACATTCGTCTAATCTCTATTGAACGGTCGACTGATCCTTGCCGAAAGAAGACAAGCGACATGTGATTAGATGAAATTCACAGTTTTATCGCTTTAGAATACTTAGGATGCACTGATGTTTGCAGCGTCAACGATTTGATAAAAAGTGCGCCGTAATTCAAATTGCACGCGCGGACGATCATGATCAAAGAGAATGTTGGGGAAATTAAGACTTACTATTTGAAGAATCATGGAAGAAAACGCCAAAGTATAAAAAGGATAAGCACTTATGAACGAATGTGCTTGCAAAGTAAGTATTCTTTGAAGGACAGGAAACTGACTTAGAAGTAAAAGAAGGGGAAGCTACTGACGGGGATAGTTTCGGATGACTCAATGGAGTCTTTTGTTTGAAATGCCGGGAGTAGCTCAGTAAGCCGGAGCTACAACATCGCCACACACACCCCAACTGTGACATTTGAATGAGCAGCACAGGTGGCAAGGCGGAAGCAAACGTTCGCACACGGAAGTAACTGTAGAGTGTGTTGTTCATGCAATTTGAATATCAGCAAAATTGTTTCGCTGAAACATTTGCGAAATCACGATTGGAGAACCGACGAAATAGCACACGAATTAGTGAGAGTACACTGTTACAGGCACTAGCATTCACCGGTCAGATTGAGAGCACGTAATATCATAAGAAAATCTACTTCGTTTGCAAACGCATTTTCATAGGAAATTTGCTGGCAAATCCCTTCAGGGAACCGTAAGTCTGCGTATTTTCCTGTCTGTTTACAGGCTTCTATATGAAGATTATCAGATGAGGAAGTTGTCGTTAGTGTCAACTTGGGAATGGTGAAAAAGGAAAGGATTATCTCGCTCAACAAAAAGCCATTGTTATGTCAGCCTGTATTTTGCCGAACAGAATTTTTCTACCAGCGAAGAGGATCACGTTTCTTTTCAGTGAGCGACTAAAATTCGCGCCTGACAAAAAAGTTGATACAGTCGGATTTCGACTATGATCCCTTATGGGGGAAGCCATTGTGTGTATCTCGCTTGATCTCAAGCTCGCTATAGTGCAAGGTCCTTGAACCGTCTACGCTCTCCACTCGCTCATT
Organism: Diplogasteroides magnus; assembly: GCA_014805445.1. Taxonomy (NCBI): domain Eukaryota; kingdom Metazoa; phylum Nematoda; class Chromadorea; order Rhabditida; family Diplogasteroididae; genus Diplogasteroides; species Diplogasteroides magnus. The sequence continues at coordinate 5,523 of JACMIF010003239.1, forward strand.
CGTCTACAGAATGTAGAGACGCGCGGTTGAGAGAGTGTGCAGGGTGGATGAATGGATTGAATTCATCTGGTCACACGAATCATCCACTATCCATTGAATATAGAGAGCAAGGACATTAATCGTTGTGCAAGGGGATGAAGCGCCGAAATAGTAAACGGCGGAGCGAAATGTGCAGCGACAATGGTTCGCTGCCGAAAGCCAAGTTATATGGAATATTGAAAATTCGGATTTCATGAGACTTCAGCAGCTATTTGGTTTCAACCACTCTGTTAACTTTCTGAGGGATCTTCAGCGAGAACAGCCTCAATCCCATTCATTGGGAAAATGTACGATTGAATGCCCCTGATCGAGGATGCGGCAGGAAAACAGTAGAAAATTGCACATTGGGTGGATATAAATCGGTAAATTTATTGTCATTCTTCTCTAGAAGCAGTCGTCTCACTACCTGATAGATCACCGCGCTGCGGAGAAGGAGATGACAAATTTATCGATTTAGAACTCCTAGCTCCCAGCAAACAGTGCATATGCGACAGAATATGCGGAAAAGGGTCGATTGTATGATAACAAGATACAGGGTGGAGGGACAACCAGCGCAGTAAAGGGTAAGTAAAAGGTAATCTGCTCAGTGATTGGTCACCAAAAATTGACTGATGTCATGAGGCAATCGAATAAGACGATAGACCCCGGCTGAGTGGGTTTGAAATACCAACTTTGTATGGGCGTATCCACCGAATAAAACGACCGTTATGCCTGCAATGAGAGAATTCACTCGAACGAATAAAACAATAGAAAGCATAGAAAGCAGAGAAGTCATGAGAATGCGCTTATGCATTCGATAACGAGACGCGCACATAATTCTCAATCTCAGTTTCTCACGAACGGCAAAGCTTGAAAGACGATAACCAGTGAATAGAGATATTCAGGTAAGCGTTACCATTGACGATACGCTAACTTTATGTATTGCTCAACGAAAGAAGCGACTGTATGAAATTGCAAGATGGAAGTAACAACCTATACATTGTATTTGTTGATCAAAATCGATTATAAAATCCAAGAGGTGAAATCAACCCGAAATCATTTGCAGTTCTGCAGAAAGCAAAATTGAAATTGAAAGAATAATTGCAATACCTTTCTAGAAAAAAATATAGACATTTAGAAATGACCCTTTTAATCGATTTAAGAATCCCCTATGCCATTGCGAATGTATAATTTACATAAAGCGCAATGCCGAGCAACATCAGTGGACTGAATATAATGACTGTGTTAGCTGAATTGCAAAGTAGCCAACGGCCAAAACAGAAAAGATGGTCCACCATGTGATTTTTCAGTGCAATCATTTGAAAAACATCGAGTAACGTGGATGTCTAGTGGAGTTGCATCAAGGCCAAAGACTCGAATTTACTGAACAGATTAGCTCAATACAAGTTCTTCTTGGAGAAAAGACTACTTGACTAAGTGATTTGTGATCCACAATAGGGCACAAATACTAATGGTAGACTACTCGCGGTAATTGAACATTGGCATCTAGATGCGATGGTATGGCATTTCGGATGATGAAAGCCTGGCGATATTTATATCTACACGCGTGGGAACGAGATCAGATTCGTTCGAGCACATGAGCAAGTGCTCGCCGGTCATAGATTATATAGAAAGGTATCGATAAATATGAACTTGAGTATTGAAAAATAGGGTTTCCAAAACGGTAGCTACAGGTTGTAAAATATTAGTCTAATTTCCGCGCACCAGTCATATTTACATTCAATAAACAAACGCTCCGAGTGGGTTAGACGAATAAGAAATGCATTTTTCTACTGTATTTGAATTCCTATGGGACACAAATATGAGCGGGAATTCATTGTTAAGGGAGTGGCTGCGCTGTGTACAGTCGTTGAGAGTGTTCTTTACGTCACGTTGTTCAGTCGGATGTTGTCTGTTATTGTACGCACGGATGGTTGTTGCACATTGGCAACAAGAAGACAATAAAAGAACGATCGTGATCAGGAGAAGTGAAACAATCGGATTGAAGAGATTCTAACAATAAGGGACGGTTCAGACCGCAGATTTGAATCACAAAATGGCTTAGGGGCGATAGAATATGAGTTTGCTCACTAAATAATTTCTTGACTTCGTAGCGGTGCTCTGGCTCGAAATTACTGCTGCATTTCATTTTAAAACGGGTTATTTTATGCACAATCGAAAGAGTTACCGTGCCAAAGTTAAAACAGTTTGCAATGCTCGACACCCTGGGTTGTCCCTTCAAAGTGGTTTCGAAGTTCCCTAACCTACCTAATTAAATATATCAATACATAGATAGAATAGATAGAAGTGAAAATTGAGCAATGCATTGATGGGCAAAAAATTATCCGATTGGGAAAACTACCAAATCAGCGTACACGGGAAGAAAAACAGGAGGGTTGCAAAGAAGACAACTGCGCCATAGTCAGGCAAATAAAATAACGAGCGTAAAAATGAGAAAGGTAGTCGGTCAAATAGCGTAACGAGCGTACTGGTAACAAAAGTTCAGTTAGTATGGATTATTATGAAGGTGTTCCGTAATTATCTCAATACTAGGCAAGACATAGGATATTCGAAATGGCATAATTGTGTTGAACAGCGACTGCGATTAGGGTGATTGCGCCGGAATTATTATGAAATAGCCCATCACTACCAGGCGAGCCGTTTTGTCATTCACTCAGTCAGCATTATGCACCTACTACTTACTGATAACGAAATCACGAGGAACATTCTCGCCCATTTAACCTACTCAGGAGTCAAGGAAGAAGACAGGATGACTACACTGTAGGGTGTCGCAAACTGCTCCCTGGAAGGACATTGATAGTGGAATCTCATAAATTGTAAATATTGTCGTGATGTAGTGGGTAACATTTGCGCGAATATTTTCATATATAGAAGGTTCGACGGTCGAGAGAGCCTTACTGACGTGCTAACATCACTTATTACCCTATTTCTAGGTGCTTTACAAGGAACGCACAGGATTGTCGCCATTCGCAGTGTCCGTTTCCACAATATAGCGCAATAGTCCAGGCGCCAGCGTCTTTTACCAGTTAGTCTTACTTAGTTAGGTTTATTGATTGTCAGGTCAATGACAATAAACCAATATATATATCTCTGAGCACTAAGTATTCTACAACGGTAAATTTATCGTTATTCTTCGCCACAGAGCGGCTGTCTATCAGGGAGAGAGAAAACCGTTCCGCGGAGAAGAATAACGACGAATTTACCTATTTTTACCACTAAAAACCAGGATAAAATTTTATCAGCTCGACTTCTGTGTATTTGGGCATACACATGGACAAAGCAAACAAAGAAGAAATCCGAAACGGCGTGATGATCATCCATCTGTGATTCAAGAAACAAGTCAAAAATCACGTAGACAATGTCATTCTAATTAGGGAACGGATTAAGTAATTTGTAACCTCCACAATCCCTTCGGAACGATCGTCAATCGAAATGAAAGGCGACCACTCCGACGAGATTAGATTAGGGAGAATAGAAATTTCCGTAATGCTGACGACTTAAGATGCCGGTAAAAAGTTTCCCATGCTAGACATATGAGAAATGAACAACTTTCTGTCAATACGGGCATAAATAGCATGTAAACTCAGAAAAAATCCTGTCAGTGTTTGAAAAAGTCACATGTTTTAGTCCAATCTGTGAAAAATCATGACAGTTTAGCTGCAATACATGCCAGTTTCAAACTGATTGGAGGAATGACCATTTAAAGAAGCCGTAAACCGAGTTTTCCCATCGTACTATACGACTACTTTCAAAATTGCATAGAAAATTTCAAAGTGGAGCTATCGTTTCCAACTCAAAAGATTTGCATGTGACGAGACGTCACGCGAGTCATTCCCGCGCGGTCGATTCCAGGGAAGCTTCCTGGAAGCGCGGGAATTCAACTTCGAATTTGAATAACGCGGCGAGGACAGCCTATTGAGAGATGTAAATTTGCGATCCTACATAATAGAACATGCTCTACAACGCTGCGCTTCCAGTAAAGTTGACCCAGAATCTCCCCTGACGGCTTCTTTAAACTGTCAACAATTGCAATAAAGTGGGAGTTTTCGGATGTGTAGGGCAAGTGAAATGGGATTCTATCACGTGATGGATTGGAAACAATCAACGTTTGAGGAAGGCGGACAGCGCCGTTCCGTCTGTTCAGATGGCCAGAAAAACTGCACAGCAGGGCTTTTGATCGGGTGCATTTGCCGATGTTCCGGATGTCCGTTCCGATTCCGCAATACGTCAATGGCATGGTCATTAGCGCCATAAGGGTGAAATGGACAAATACGCCGAGATCGTACGACGTACGCATATTTTCCCGTCCATGATAAATATTTAGATGTGAACCATAAGCCACAAGCACCAGAGACCGGAATGGTCAGTATAGTATGTAGCAAGAAGCACACTTTTTCGTGGTAAGAAGTGAGAAATCATCGGTTATTCAGTTGGAAGGAATCAAGAATCGACTCGAATGCAAGAAAAGACACAAATAACTGTTATTAGCTAAGTCTGTCTGCAGATGCAATACGATCTTCTGATAACTATGCACGCAGCTTTGGAAAGGAACACAAACGGATACGTTTCCTTGCATCACAAAGTCATGCGAACGAATGGAAATAACTATGGACAGCGATAGCATGTTCGAAGTTATCCAGCAATTGCTCGTCACGTGAAAATATCATGACAAAGTAGGAACACTGTCGCAAAATTAGCGCGCAGTTCAAAGTTAGCATACCTAGCTTGTCTATCCATATGTTCAGGCGAGCGCCGTGAAATGCCAAAAAGTTTTAGAACGATCAAATATCACAGCTGTTTTAACTAGGAGTTATTCATGGAAATAATATACTGCGTGAAAAGCGGATATAACGAAGACAGAAAAGCCGGAAGTAGCCAGACAATGTTGATTGCAGTAAGATAGTGTCTACTACAGCACATGTGAAAGCTGACAAGCAGCAGAACTGATTGTTATTGCTTGGATATCAGAGGGGAGACTCACACAGATACAGAGAAGGCATAGAGGTTGACCAGCAAACAACAACAATACGCTACTTCACTATAGCAGTGAGTCTATTTAGACATTGATCCCACTTATCTAACACAGTCTGCAGTAAATAGTTGAATTTTTTGAACCGTGAGAACTCCATATCCCAATAAATACTGGGATTTGGTAACGACAGTTTTATGCACGTCTCGTTCGCCTATTTGTTGCCTGTATCTGCTGCGAAATTTCGAGAGTAAACAAATTCATGACCGGCTGCGTCACTAGAGGACAAATTCATCAACATGGTAGAAATACCTAAGAAAATTTTCTTTGTCCCATGATGATGCCTTACTGTGCATAAGAAATCGGATAAATCAAGAGCTTACTAGCTTAAGAAGCACCTCTCCTCTTATTTGCAAACACGATTCAGCAAGAAGTACCTAACTCAAGTAGATCATGTGATGATGCACGATCGGTCAACGCAACAGATCAACAGGTCAGAAAGGTTCATAGAGCGACTCAGGTTCAATGGTCTTAATGCATCGTGTACGTTTGATGGTCGATGGATTACGGAGTAATGAGATCGATAAGAAGATAACAGCAAGATGTGGATTACCAAAGCGCTATGAAATAATGAAAAATGAAAAAGTAAAGATATACAGTGAATGTCAACTCGGAGTGGGGAACTGATATGAAGTCTGTTCAAAGTTTGAAACTATTTCTTCCTAATAACTCAGTGGATATGTTCATAACAGACAAACTTTGCTCAATAATCAGGGGAGAAGAAGAAATAAATTTCGCAAATCCTTTGCTTCATTACAGTCTTGCACACTATGCATTATTAAAAAAAGAAGTTACTGTTCCTATATCATATCTTAGGACCCGAAAATTCAGGCGCAATTGTGGTCGCCTGTGCAACGATTGTGCAACTATAAATAGTGATAAATGGGCGAATGAGATCACTCCCTCTCCTCCATTCCTGCAACTGATCGCATCCCGGTGCAAGGATACAAGGAAAGAGGGATGGATTCGTGCGTTGCAACACCACTTTCACCATTTATGAAATTGCAGTATAATAATTATAATTGCAACAATTACACGATTGCGCAACACGGAATGTTCAGGATTGATAAATAATAGTGAGAAAATGTTTTTTTTCCTGTAAACAGATCTCATTGCAGCGCAGGGGGTGGGCGGGTAATTAAATTAATGATTAAAAAAGGAAATAGCATTTCTGGAAATCGGTCTGTGATTATGCAATTATCAAGAGGGGGGGGGGGGTGATAAATGGGCGCACTCTCTCCCTGCCCATTTCTGCACTGCAGTGCAAGGAGGCCGAAGGAGGAATTGTTTGCGGGTGGCTGCGGGCGCTGATTATGATCTGTCGATGAGCGACACGAACACTCTCACTAGAGGAGGCATGGGTTAGAGACAAGAGGAAACGGGAGAGTACAGACAGTCAGAGTGTGCTCTAACCATCTGTACTCTCCAGTGATCTCTGCGTCTCTAGTGTCTGAGATTGGTTAGGGGAAATGAGAGGGTGCCCAGGATGGAAAGGGTTCAGAGTACCAGACAATACACGTATGTGCAGAATGCGCTCACTGGATCGTCTGCTATTTGAATTTTTAAATTCCCGAGAGAAGCTGCCGAGATCAATAATGTGCTTTCTGTGCATCAAGCTCCCTCATCTGATCTCGCCGCCTGGAAGTGCCTCACAGAACCCGTACTAGGGATCGAATTATGAAACGTTGTTGACAGCCATTTATTTCTAGTAGTCTAACTTCATTCCTAGCGATCTTCTCTCACTTCGCAGATACGACCGATAGGAATGCGGTTGGATGGCTGCCAACAACGTTCCATAATGCGATTCCTATCCCGACCGCTTCGTAAACAAGAAATTCTGAATTGTAGGGTGCACTAGACATTGTTGCTGTTAATGTTTGCGCTGGCAATGCTATCGATAAGAACCAAGAGGGCATATTAGCATGAAGAAATAAATAAAATATTCTGTTCACAATTTCAGAATTTTAAATTTTCACTCAAAAAATATTTTAGGCATGCAATAGCATCGTAATCGCTAAAGGTGTGACATTCTGCAGTCTGCTGGTGACTTTTCAGAAAACAAATATTTCAATATCACCCTCCAAAGCAGATATATCTAGATGTAAGACATCTGATGTGCCTCGTAAATACTTAGAGTGAGATGCAGAGTAAATGTTGTGGCGACAAAAATAGAACCGCGTTGCAAGGGATTCTGCAGACATGGAAGCGAATTTCACGCCAGCTGAGAATGCACTGCGGAAATAGCAACTACATAGTGTTTCTAAAACGGTAATTTTATGCGAAAAAGTTCATTTCTCATTCGTCTAATCTCCGAAGAGCTGTTGTCTCTGAAATCTGATGGGCAACCGATCCGAGTGAATTGGACGAATGAGAAATGAACTTACTCGCATAAAATCACCACTTTAGAAATACTGATAGCAACAGTTCCGTGTATACAATGATCAAGGCTGTGGCATTGCGAATTCTACCACATCAACCCCCACCTCATCTTTTCCAGTGGCACTTTAGGGGAAGAGGCAGCGATTGTATTAATACAAATTGGGAAGCACTCCCCTATTAATACATGAATTCCGCGAGAAAATTACTGTGTGCGAACAGTATTTGGGGATTTGAAGAATGGTTATCTTCTCTGACATTCAGGTCCGAGCGTTGCGGTGATTTACATTGGAAGTAAATTTTCCTGTGTCTGCATGAGTCAACCGCTCACGGGACAACACACTTGGTTTACTTCCTCGTGATAATTTGTGATCCTATGGATTACGGTAGGATCGCTGGATGATTACTTCCCCACAAAACATAGAACCGTACAAGAATGCGATCTCTGTGAAAATTCGCATCCCGTCATCAGCAACTGTGGACCGTGACAGCATTGCACAAACGCGTCGTTCTTTGGAAAAATGAAATGTGAGGCCATGGATGAACCGGTCTTTGAGCTATGAAATTTACAGGCAACTGAAAATGAAGAAGCAGTGCAGTAAATGAACCACTGTGATCTGCCCGACTGAATATTGGCACAGAAAGGAGAAAATAAATCGTTTTCTGGAGCTGGAAAAGGTCGCTTTTTGGAACAAATCGGCATTGCATTGGCTTCCCGTTCACAATATATTGTCTATGATGAGAATAAGCAATCAATGCTCACATACTGCTAATATCCACTTTAGTTCGAATGTTGATCAATAGATCAGTACAATTGCATAATGTGACTGTCAAATGTGATTAAACAATTTGACTGCGCAAAGAGGACAGAAAAACACACTCCCCACGACCGACTCATTAATCACGTTCATTCCCTAATTCATTGTCATTCTTATATCATGGGCCCCCCACGCTCGGTCCGTCGCCCCAGCACTCTTCCCTCTCTCAGGTTGGTCACTGGAATATTTGTTCGTTTCCTGTTATATTTTTGTTATATTTTCGCCATAATTACGAACTAGTCAACTAATGTCTCATAACATCGCAAAATCATCTTTTCTCCGCATGTTTCCCCGCGTAATGTGATAATTCATGTTATCGATTTATCGATTGATTTTTCAGGACCCTGAAATTGCGTCTCATTTTCTTCCTCATCTGCAGTCCTCTTGGCCATGCAGATCCACGTGATTTCAGAGGCTGTGGAAGGACCAAGGTATGTCATATGTCATAAAATGAACAACTTGGATGTGTCCACTTGCAGATATGCTTTGTGCCCGGTAGCTGCATGTCGGAACAAATTACTGACACGAATCTGGTTCTCGTCGATCCAAGATATCTCAAGGATGAGAATTGTCCAGTCGGCATGATCATACGGTACCTTAATAGAACTCTACCGCGAACTGTTTCGGCTACAAACTAAAACGCATTTCGATGGCGAATGAAAAGCCCGACCTATCCCATTCGACGTCTTAATGCTGCTTAAGGGGGCGAAAATTGAAAGAGTATAGAAACCGTATAGTATAGAAACAAACTCGCACCCTTTGCCGTCTCATTTCTCTGGCCTCTCCTTTGATCTACTGGTCTCTCACCTCCCCCAGATTCTCCAACACTAGTTCTCCTTGATCAAAGATCTGTCGTAACCTACCGTACCTTCAACTTTCACACGTTGTATAAAATCAGAGAAAAATCAGAAAAATGTGCGACTTTCGCAGCTCCTCCTATCAGAGGGAGACAAATCGAACTGCGCTTCCAGTTTATAGTCGAAAAAGTTCGTGGCACAGCTCCTTTAAAGCAAGCTCTGTCGGTATTGCCGATTTTTTTTAAAAAATTGACGACGTCTTGTTATTTAGGACGTACAACAAGACGCACAAGCAGATTGAACTATGGAACGGTCGTTCTCCTCACGAGAATATTACTGCACAAACAGTTGATTTTGAAGAACGCCAGATTCGTTGCGAAGGTCAATGCTCCAGCGATGTTTTTTTCGTTCTGCATTTCACGCCAAAATATGTGTTCATTGTTACCTTATGTATAGACTCCCGTTTGGTCTGTCTGTCTGTCTGTCTGTCTGTGTGTCTGTCTGTCATTCCGTCGCAACTACCCTTCAAAATGGTCCTAAAGCCTCAAACCAAAAACCATTCGACACTACTCGGCGAGACAAGTTCAAAAACATGTTCGAACATGTTCTAACATGTCAAAACACGAAATTCCGTAAAAC
>JACMIF010003241.1:0-15202 GCA_014805445.1 Diplogasteroides magnus
GCCCTGAGGCAACGAAATTTTTTCATGTCAAACCGACCTCGGATTCGTGATCTACGGGGTCGATTTACCCTAAAACCAAGTTTTCAGCCCATTCGGAGACAAAAATATTTTTCTGATTTTCACCATGATTTTTATGTACATATTGTTTGAACTATGTACTGTACTCATCTCTGCAGGTGCTTCTCCTCGGAAATTATCAAATGAAGATCTCCATTTTCTACAGTCACCCAATCGACAAACTTTCCGCACTTACTGTAACGGCATCCATCTCATTTCGCAGTTATCATCTCTTTCAGGAGAAACTTGGTTTGGAGAAGGTCCGTATTATGCATCCTATCTGAACTGTTATTCCTAGTACGCGTATCACACCTGAATGCCACCCTGGTCTCTCATTTTTACGTGCTATTTCGTCGTAACGGAATATGTTTCAAATGTGGGATATATAGACCAGAACAACAGTTCAGTTAGGATGTATAATAACGATCGACGATTGTGCAGTGTTCCCTGTTTCCCATTCCATTGTACAGACGTCATTAAAGGGACGAGGCTGATGAGTTGGAGGAGTCGAACATAATCGCCAATATCGAACGTGAGCCATTTTCCCGATGTCTCCTTTGAATTTGGAATTTGCCTGCATTTCTGATTTTAGACGATTTGAAGAACTACACGATATCGGAGAAAATTCAATCGGAGAAGGATAAGAGCGTAAGAAATGAACTCATGGACGGCTGTGAAGGATGACTTACATAAATTGGGGGATGACAACTGCGCAATGGATATTTGCACTATTATGATGAAGTGGATTCGTGGGACATCACTTCTCGGCTTTATTGTCCATTACCATTATAGCGCAGATGTCTTTCACCCCAATGATAGCCACATAGTCGATTACTTGAATATTCAATATTTCATATCCAAAAATGAGCTCATAGTTAGAACAAATGTCTTTTGTCGTAATTGCAAACGTAAATGCCCTACAGTAATCAATGGGATAAATTCACTACAGTTGTTTTTAGGAAAGGTCGTCGCATGATAAACGTAATCGATTATTGCAGATCTCCGTATATGGAGATACTCGCCTTCATGAAGTGGCCAGAACGGGAACGAAGAAGGAGATGCTGGAGCTGATCAAACTGGTACGCTGCCGTTTTGTTATAAACTGTTGATCAAGCTCTAAACTGCGTGAATATCAATTCAAATCATTTATACACATTCGCATATGGGAAATATGCAGATCATGGGCTTTATTAATCTCTCTTCTCCATATTTACAATATGAACAATCGTTCAGGGATTTGACGTCAACAGACGAGATAATGCTGGATGGCCGCCCCTGTCTGAGGTTGATCTCATCTTTGGATGAACGATAAGAGCGCCATGGACATTTGCGCCACAATGGTGATGTAGGCACTTGCGCCGTAGTGGTGACGACAACGATGGCGCATCTGTCCACTTCACCATTACGGCGCAAATGTCGATGGCGCTCGTGTCTTTCACTCTTATTATCAATTTAGTCCAAGGCATTATCCGATTCTTTTAGGCTGTCACTGCGGGAAATCTTGAGACTGCAGAGGCGTTGTTGGGCAAGGGAGCCGATGTAAGCACATTCATAAGTAGGGAACGGAAAACATTTCCGTTCCCTACTCACAAGTCCATTTTGCTGCCGTCTAATTTCCTCGAAGCCGTTGTATCTCTGGACAACAGCTCCGAGGGGAGAATTAGACGACAGTAAAAGGACTTATGCATGCTTTCTTCTTTCCCTAATGGTAGGAGGCGTATTATCGAATTTATAACCTCGCAATCTTTTCCAAGCGGTTGTCTATCGAAATGAGAGCCGCCCGCTCGGACGATTTTAGGGAGATCAGAAATTCCATACGTTCCCTACCTAGTAGTCATCATTTGGTAGTACAAGAGTATGTATTAGGCTGGCAGGAAAGTAACCCAAGAAAAGTTTCGTACAGAAAATAGGAATTGCTTAGGGGCCAGGTATACCATTGCGGACTGTGAGGCCGTGTCTACGCCATGAATCACGTGGCGTTAGTACCTTTGATGACGTAATAGTGCTCGATTGACCAAAAAATTTAGATTTCGCGGAAAACGATATGAAAATTAAAGTTAGATATTCTACAGATAGACCTCGGGCTACACTATAACTTTGCACCTTTAGATCCTCCATCGCCAATCTGTCGAAAATCATCGAAATATGTGAATTTTGGCTCATGCCAAAATCGGGTTTTCTTATCTTGTGTCAGACACTGAATGAAGAGCTCTCCTTTCACCAAACATTTTCACACATTTTTACCCACATTTCTGCCAAGCTTGGTGGCTCCAGCTTCAAAACCGGCGAAAATAGATTTTTCGGGCTAACTTTCCGCTAGGTGGTCGATGGGCTCTCTAACAGCGCTACGCTGTAGTGTGGACCGAGGCCTATCACTAGAATGTCTAACGTTAATTTTCTCATCATTTTCTAAGAAAATATGGCCACGGAAATCATCCCCATTTTCCACTAGTGTTGGTCAATCGAGCGCTATTACGTCATCAGAGGGACTGATGCCAAGTGACTCGTTTATTAAGTAACCACGGCCTCACAGTCCACGATGGTATTGCCAACCTGGACCCTAAGCAATTCCTATGCGGATTTACTGTTTGCATTTTTTTCTTGGATTGCTTTCCTGCCAGCCTAATATATTTCAGGTTGACGCATGCAGCAAAGAATACCTGGTTGGAGAGGACGAGGAGAAGACGGTAATACAAAATCTTAATTTTTTGGTATTTTTCCATTTTAGGGATCCGAAGTGACTCCACTCATGGAGGCTGTCGATAAAAGGGACCTTCCTATGATGAAAATGCTCAAAAGGTCAGATTTCCTATCCCAGTATGCATGAACTCTCGCCTGACGAATGTGACGTCATCATGCGAGGGTGTCGGCAAATCTGCAAGCCGTCCCCTCATTATCCACCCATTTGCGCACAGCGCGCGATTGTTAAATTTGCACACAACCCGTAACTCTTTCAGTTTTCTGGTTCATCATTTGCAACCAACAGGAAAGTTTCTTGTCTCGTCGAAACAGTCAACTTTACTGTCGGAAGCGAATCGTGAAAATGAAAACTGAAAAAAAGCTATAGCTGGTTGTGCGCAAATGAGTTGATCCAGCCCCTCACTCGCCAGATGACGACATTTTCGTCAGTCGAACGTTCATTAATGAGGCCTTCGGATGTTATTTTATCTGTGTCGCTGCTTCGAAATTTATCATCGGCTAATTTGCAGACGCGGTGCCAAGATTACACGGTCGAATTCTGATGGCTGGACAGTCCTCGATTATCTCACTGTACGTCGTATATTATTGATCCCGACTTTATTCTGCCTAGCTCTTTTATGTTTACCACATTATCTTAATTTTTTAAAGACTAATATTTGGTTACTGCAGTTATCAATTTGTTGCCTAAAGGAAGAAGTTTAAAAAAATCATTTTGTGGACACTCTCTTTAACTTTAAGATCCTTTATTTGCGTATATTTCTGTTTCTAAAATTTGTTTCAAAGCCTTTATTTGTCTTTTTTCAGTCTGCTCTGAGTCGCGAAGTAGATGAGGCGAGGAAGAAGGAATTGACGAAGATCAGGAAAGAATGGATCAGGGAGTTCAGAAATTGTGAGTTTAAACTCTCCCATTCGCGCCCTCATCAGAAGGCTATACTTTTACTGTCCATAAGTATTTATTATATTTCGGAATCCGTACAAAAATTTGATGTTTGTATGTCTATGCGCATCACCATTTGCCCTGCACAGACCGTTCATGATGGGGAAATTCTGCTGAAGCGCGAACTATAGTATATTGTACGGAACTGTAGGGTTACGGTTGGGATGCAGTAGTAGGTTACTGTCTCACGATAGATTATATTACAGTGACCTACAATGTACTAGAGACCGGCCCATAGTTGTCCTCTTCTTTATCATGCTTTCATTATCACTTTAAAGGAGCCACAAAGTGAGATTTATTTGCATGCACTTCTCTCCATTCCCCCACTTTCTCGTCGTCAGAGCGGTCTACTCTGACAACGAGAGAGTAAGGGAATTGGAGAGAAGTGATCCCGAAAGTGCATGCAAATAAATCTCCCTTTGTGGCTCCTTTAAGAGTATTCAAGTAGGCTGTCGCTATCAGTTACTTTAGTGCAATTGTCATTCGTCTTATCTCCGCCGAGCGGTTGTTTATCACATGAGGGGGAGACAACCGCTCCGTGGAGACTAGACGAATGACAATTGCAGCAAAGTCACTGATAGCGACACACTATTTTCAAAGTACAATGCATTGTAGGTGGCCTGCAGTTTCTCATTCGAGAAGAGAAGGATTTGCCACGCCGACAAACTGAGAAAATGAGCACTTCCAATGTTCCCCCGAGGAGGCGCAGAAGTGCCGTGGATGAGTACAAGGTACGGTAGTGCGGTGTGTCAATTCGAGGGCTACTGTATGTTGTTTCAGGGTACTATGGAGAACATGAGAAGTCTCGTATCCAAGAATAATAAACATATCGTATGTGACGATGACTTTGACATGGGAGAAGGAGACGATGACGAGGTGAGTCGCACATGCATTGTTCAAAAGATATCCCACACTTGATGACCTCACCGACCCGCACCTGGGATTCTAAATCCTGCTGACTATCCTTTGACGTGTAATTATGGCCTTTTCTTTGGTATTTGCTCGCACCGACCCGCTTTTGAACTGTGCATGTTTATCATACCAACCCATAGTCGACCCGTATTTTATCATTTCTTGACTTATGCACACTTGCGACACGTTTCGCTAGTCCCGAATTGGCATGGTCTCGACAATATCAACTCTTCGTTTTAGGCGATGAGGAGTCCTCTTCGTTCTCGTGACCCATCAATCGGTATGTAAATATGCAACGTTTTTTTTATTATTTTGACATGATTTTGCTAATTGTATTGGGCCTTTGTTAGGGTGAATTCTCACGTTCTGAGCATAAGAACAATTATATTACGTTTATCATGGAGCATTCAGAAGTGGATAGTCGTGACGATGACGTCACTCGTTCTCCACCGACCAAGATACGATCTGCATCTACTGCACAGTTAAAGAGGACAAGCGACCAGTTGAGCAGTGGGTGAGTGCAACATGTCTGCAGTACATTGCCAATATGTCATGACATTATCAATGGTGATTTGTCGACAATACCTTTTCACTGAGCAAAGATGTATCACGCTCTAATGTTTCGCATCATGGTATTGTAAAACACTTATTCTCAAAGCTACACGTGACGATATTTAATTCAGTAATGTATTGTTTGTTTTCAGAATTGTCATTCTGTCGAATGCTGAAGATAAGAAAAGGATGAGAACAGACCTTCGACCAGTGGAGAGAAAAGGAGAAAGAGAGGAAGTGTAGGGAAGAGTGGAGAAGGAAGAACTATGAGGAGACTGAGTAGTGAGAGAAGAATGGAAAGACAGAAGAGCAATGACAACAGTCGATCGGGCACTCCGTTGGCAAGAATGATAAAGTGAGTGAGAGGGGAATCATTGGCTCTGAGCTCATGGAACCTGGCATCTTGGAAAGGCCGTTTTGGATCTTTTTGTACTCCTCAGAATTGCACAAAAGTACCAAAATGGCACATTCCCTAGCTCTGCAACAAATCATGTATCGGACGTCAGCATTCGCTGCCCGCATGAATATGTCTATCGTCCTACAAACTGTGATTCTTCCATTTAGCGCTGATTCGCCCTTTCCCAATCCTCCTGTTGGATGGTCGCCACCGGTGCTCGGAGAGCGCGCCAATCGTAGGTGAGATTACGGTAGCATTCTTCTGTCTCTATTTCCCGGATGCGGAATAACTGCGGATATCGGAACCGCTTTGCAGACATTCGGCATTCCACAGTAAAACGACGCCCTTCCGAGACCAGTCGAATCTGGCCAATTCTGCCACACACTCTTACTGCTCGAATCCTTCTCCCACAATTAAACCGTGAGTTTAGGAGGGTCGCAACCACGAAACAAACCATTTTGCCATTATGATAAAACGGGGTATTCTAATTTCCCGCAATCACATTGTCGTGTGCTTACAAATCTATAAACCGTAGTTTGTAGTTTATAGTCTAGAAGATACTTTTAGGAGTGACAAGCAGATAGTTATTGTTGAAGTCCTTGACAGCTGCGGCATCGCATTGAAGAAACTGTCCACTAATCCAGGAATGTGAGCAATTGTAATTTGTAAATAATTTCATTGATATTTTCATTCCAGAGACGCTCTCATAGTGCCGTATCTGGATGACAAGTTGAAGAACGAAGTGCACGGAGAGCACGAATACTGGTTGGGAGATGTGGTAGTCGACGGTGGGTTTTTTCATTATTCCCATTTCTAGTCACAATCGATTACCGTAATGTTCGGGATGACGGCAATTGCGCACACAACAGGGATGGGACACTTACACATTTCTTTGTGTAACTTATTTCACAAACACATTTCTTGTTATAACGCTTTTTGGACATTTTACTCATTGTGTGCAAGTGTCGTTGCCCCTAATCTTCACTTTCAGATAATATGAGCATGGCTAATCTTCTATTTCTGAATGATACACTGTCACTGGGAGACATTCCTCATGTCATCTGGAAATTGAAGAAGAAGAAGACGATGATTGAAGAATACGCGAAGAACGCAGGTGAGTACGGTGGCTCTCGGGTACTGTGAAAGTGAGCAATGCACTGACCACGCGCTGCTATTTGGCAAGGGGGACACGCAAGTTTTGTAAAAACCTGTGGTATGTCCCAGTAACATACCCGTCTCTGATATAAAAACAATTAACATTTTCTTACATTTACACCGTAATTCTTCTTTGTAGATCCCGAAGATCGAACAGGATGCCTACTGGAGGCGATCACGAAGTACAACAATGACGGGGAATTGGTATTGAGAGATGCTGCAGTCAAGAATAGGTGGGTATCTGTCTCACAGGATTACTGTACCCTGAATCAGGCAAACAAATTACCGTACCTATTGCAGCTCAGCCGAGGCCTTCTGGCGAGCGACAAAGGAGGGCAGACCGAATGGAGCGATGAAAGTGTGCATTGAGAAATGGGGTATGGCTTCTTTCCAGTTGGAAGTGGGATTACGGTATGAACATTTAGAATTGATTGATCCAACAGCGATAGGTTGTGTGATCAAGGGAAGATGTGACGAATTGACGATTCGTGCCTGTCAACTGGATGATGCACAACTGAGGACACTCGTTGAGGTACGATCTTATATTGGTGTTGGTGGTTACAAAAACGACATATGCACAACAAACGCTTTTTTCGAGATATATCGTATATATTCCTTCTAGACCCTGCCCCCACGTACATACCTCTCCACCGTGGACCTCTCAGCCAACCAACTCTCGTCCTCTGAGACTATCAGAGAATTGCTCCAGAAGGTTCGTTTCAGTGCACATAGTGCGTTGTATGGTTGGGCGATTGGTTGAGTAAGTGCACTCCTTGTCTCTAATGGCTCGTTCATATCTCGATTCATTTCACTTTCCTTCTCTCTCGCCCGTTCATTTTCCACGCGAAAGAGAAGAGAATGAGAAATGACATTTCGAAATTTGAATTCGCACGCAAACAGTTTTTGCTCCATAACTTCTTTGAATGGCTTTTCCATGAAATGTGCAAAACAGTAAAGTTTCTCTACTCGATGAGAGCTACAACTTTACTGTTGAGGACAAATCTTTGGAGCCAACGGGGAAAGAGATAATGAGGGCCAAATGAGGGGAGGGGGAGGTTAAAGGGGAGAGGGGGCTTTCTCTTCTCTCCTCCTTTCTCCCCTCTCTCCTTTAGTCTCCCCCTACCCTTCTTTTCCCCTCATTATCTTTTTCCCCGTTGGCTCAAGAGATTTGCCCTCAACAGTAAAGTTGTAGCTCTCACCGAGTAGAGAAACTTTACTGTTTTGCACATTTCATGGAAAAGCCATTCAAAGAAGTTATGGAGCAAAAACTATACGTTGTGATAGCTCTTCATCTTCATCCACTTGCGATAAATTGAAATTCAGACGCCCAACGTGACCAATCTCGGACTTTCCGATCTTGACTCAATTGGAATGATCAAGCAGTTGATAGAGGCGATTTCTGGTAGGTTGGGAACAAAAGCACTACAGTTATATGCCCTTTACTAGAGGACATAATGACTTATTACGTGTTCTATGTATGTGAGAACATGAGAGAGGTTCAATTTGCCAAAGAAGAGTGCACTTCTCAATTCAGTCCTTCCCCGTCTGGGTGCCCTCAACCTCTCCGGTTGTTCATGGGTGGACGACACTGCCCTCAAGGCACTTCTGCAGTCGACATCGACTAACTTGAAAAAGGATCCGGTGGGTAGAACACTATGACAAGAAGCGCGCACGCGTCGGCATTATTACGCGGTGCTGTCCCGTTTTAGACGCAGACTTTTATATCTTATTTATAATTCCTTATAAGGTCAAAAAAAATATCGTCCAAACGTCAATAAGGAGACAGTACCCTTTTCATTGTATTGGGCTCAAATCACTAGGAAATGTCTGGTTATTTCAGGACGGCCCTGCTGCCTTCACGCCTCGTCCCATCACTCGACCACTGAAATTGGATGTGTCGGACACACGGCTGAGCGACACGGACTTTGTTGTTAGTACAGTTTGAACTTCTCCTCCCCTATATCATATGGTATACTCGGATAATTATTGGGGAAAAATGTGAGAAAGAGCGCCAACGCCATAGTCCAACTTGTCATAAAAATATTCGATATGAGATGAATTGCCCAGGGATGAAATGTGACACTGCACAGTTTGCCGATGACGCTGGAGCCCGTTTTCGCCTACTTTCAATGATTACCATAATGCGACACTATGTCGCTGTTGCTGACTCATTGTCATAGGCCATTGCATATTTATTACTAGGGAAGGTAAATGAAATCCCAAAGTTCATTCTACCTCTCTGCCCTCTCACTCGCTCGGTCATCTCTAATTCATGGAGACGACCGCGAATACAGGATGACGGAATAAACTATAGGATTTCATTTGCCTTCACTACTTGGTTTTCATTATCAACAGTATAATGCATTCATCAGTCTTCTAAGCTCCCTTTCACATGTGCTCTCTCACATGGATCAGTTGACCGCTCCATAGAGATTAGACGAGTGACAAATGAACTTTACTATGATATTTATTTTAAACCCCTATTAATAACTTGTACACAGGCCCTCTCGGCCTCGTGCCTGACCCACCTCTCCCTCTCTCGTTGCCGGCTCACACAGAAGTCTTGGGAATCACTGGCCATCTGGCTGAAGTCTTCCAAACTGAATAGACTTGACTGCTCGAACACGGACGTTCCCTTCCAGGTACGGTAACTTAATTGGGGGTACTGTAAGAAGCCTAGTAGTGTTTGCAGTTAGTATGCGAGAGTGGTTATGTTTCTGGAAAAGTATAAGTTTCGTGATATAAGACCAGTGAAACATAACCGATTTCGATTACAAACTGCCATCACGGTATCCTAACACGTATTAGCGAATTTATGTCTCTAGCAGTTTGCAAAATCATGTTTTTAAGATACTGCAATCAGCCAGTGCCCTCAAGCATAAAATTGTACTTGTGTTGAAGAGATGCCGCAACGTCACTGCGGGCAAGGTTCTCGAACGGAACTTCCGATTACTGTAGCGCGGGAAATTTGAATTTGCAGCTTGCGAGTCTGCACGAAGACTGTAAGCCGATGTACAAGCTCGCCCTGGATGAGAGTATGGCAGATGCATTTAAAAGATCGGTGCCAGACGCCGATCGATTCCGTATCAACGGATGAAAGCCTCCCCCCCCCTTCCCCCCTTGATTTTGAAATAATCTAATTTCCCTTAATATTTATTTTAGTAATTAATACAGTTTTAATCGGCTATATGTAAATTAGATCCTAGTTTGAAATACTCGGTGTAGGTTTTGGTCACGGTTACTAGGATTTGAAAAAAATTTCTCGCGTTACACTATCTTTTTGCATTCTATCCAACTTCATTGTATATCCCTCCCCCTCCCCTCTCCACTAGTATTTTTTGTTTGAATTTCACCCCTCCCCCTTTATGGTCCCACCTTGTTTCTTTCTTTTAATGAACAAAGTAATTCTAATCGACTATAGGATGATGAGAAAAGTACTGGTTTCAATTACACGGTGCAGGTTTTTGGTTACGGTTACTAGGTTTTGAAAAATTTCTCACGTTACTCATTGTTCATTTCGTTGAAAAAAACTTTGTTCATTTCTAATTTCCAGTTATTCCCCAATGTCGCTTATCCATTTTGTCTTTTTGTTTGATCTCCATTTACATTTTTCACTTACCATTTTTTTTTGTTTTGGTTTGTTATAACAATTGTGTTGGGTCTCAGTCCGATTGGAAAGTAAGTAAAGCAAAGTCTTCATTACGAGTACAACAGCGAACGAGTTGCATTACTTATTATGAGACTTCAAGCTGGTGCAACACTTTTTCAACATAACGTTTAACTATTGGAAGGACAGTATCGATGAAAATCAGCAAACGCGTCATTGAGCGACTTGAAAATGAAATAACAGCTCCGAGCGGATTAGACGAATGATAAATGCACTTTACTACCGATTTAGAGGCTCTGGTTTGTACTCGCCAAAGCAATGAGGAATAGTGTCCAGTGCGGTAAGCGCGAATTGAGACATCAGTGTGAGGAACAATTGCGCCACATGTGCCAATCCGTCCATGGTCACGTAGATACTAAAGAGTTCTACATCGGTTAGTTTGTCGTCATTCTTATATGCAGAGCCGTTGTCTATCAGAGGATGAGACAACGGCGCCGCGATGAAAAATGTCGACAAATTTACCGAATTAGAACTAGATGCATTGCGCCATAATCATGATTTGAATGAAATAGATACCCCAATAAGGGGTCATTCCAGTAGGCTAACTCGAATGAACATATAAATAAATGGTGTTGTGTACGAGTTCTAACTTTAAATCGGTAAAGTGCATGTCTCATTGATCTAAACTCCGCTGAGCGGTTGTCTCTACGAACGATAGACAGCCGTTGGAGGTGGTGGAGGGAGTGCCGGCCACCCCAACTCCGAACGTCCACCCACCACCGCATATGCCACATCCATGTGACAAAAGCGAAGCATGACATAGGGTTGTGAAGTACAGGAATGAGATATTCACTTTGCTACAGATTTAGAAACGCCAGTGTTGTGGGCTAATTCTTTGTCCTATCTCCCCTCCTCCCAACAGTCTTTTGAACAACAAGAGACACTGTGGAGGACGGAAAACATGTGACACTTAACGGAAAGAGATTTGATCTTCCCATCGATTTTTGCCCCATAATGGCTTTCCTGAAAAGTGGGAGTAGTGTTTCCAAATCGGTAGTAAAAGTGCATGTCTCAGTCGTCTTATCCACACGGAGCAGTTGACTATCCAGCTCCGCGGAGATTAGACGAATGAGAAATGCACTTTTACTGTAGATTTAGAACCCCTAGTGTGGAGTGAATAAGGCGTAATTGAAGCCAGTAGGGACCCTATTGTCGGGTAATATGAAGCAATGATCATGGGAATTCACTCCGTTTGTAGTTCAGTCTCTTTCATTCTTTTTCACTAAACAAATAGGAGACAACAGCTGAGGAAAGTATCACACGACGAAGAGTATTTACAGCGGGAAAGGGACATTTCGTAACTGCCATCTGGCAGCCGTTCCGAGTATTTTCGCCACTCCGTGATCTTTGCAATTCGAAAAAAGTTACAGTGACGACCGGCAAGGTCGAGAGAAATTTCTGAAATGCTCAGTTACGAGAAGGCAGTTACGAAATGTACCTACCGCTTTCCAACATAGGAGAAGGAAAGCGGTCGTACGACGTGGAGACTGACGAGGGAAGAAATGCCACAAGGAGGCTGTTCCTTTTTAAAAGGAAAGATGAAAAGAAAGGAGAAAAAAGAGGGGAAGGAACAGTAAACGATTCGGACCGCGGATGTACAGGTAGCAGGGGTTCGAACGGTAAATTTGACGTAATTCTTCTCCACAGGCCGGTCGTCTCAACCTCTCATAGACAACTTCGGTGCGGAGATGAATGACGACAGATTTATCGATTTGAACCCCTAGTACAGGTAGGATAAAAAGTGAGTCGATGGATGAGATAAAGCACGACTGGTAACAACACCTTTGTTTATCAGTTTTTAAATCGGATACAAAATAGACATGAACTGGACGCAGCGTCGTAGTGACATGATAGAGTTTGCATTGGCACTAAAACCACAACGTTTTCTTTTGCTTTTCTTCACCGTGTCGATGATGCGCGCCGCTTGCTAAAAAGATACCATTTGCGCGACTGGAAGTTTTTGACGTACCTTAACGGTAAGCGTCGTAATGATAAATTTCGGCATTAGCCTTGGTGGACATTTCACTCAAGGCGTCGAGGTTCCTCATATTCACTTCAACTTTGAAAATCTGTAAAGGGATCTTCGGGCTGATTACTGTGAACATTTGGGTGAAAGAGAAGTGCTCCATGGCATTTTGCGCGGTTGTGGTGAAGTGTAGGGGATCAAAAATGGTAAATTTGTTGTAATCTTCCCGCCGAGCGGTCATCTCATTCCCTCACAGACAACCTCGCGGCGGAGAAGAATGACGGCAAATTTACCGTTTTTGAACCCCTGGTGACGTGGGCAGATGCTCCTTCTCGTCATACTCATGGCGCTTCGATCAATACACCGAAACGGCGCAAGTGTCCATGGCGCACTTGTCTTTAACCCAAACATTTAGAATAAAATAAGCGAAAGAAAATGCGAACAATTGAACAACCAACCTTTCTTGTAGAAAAGACGATTGATACATAGCAGATAATATAGGTATCTGATAAAGGTAACGCATCTAGGGCGTTCGAATGGAGGAATGGGGAATGGGACGTTACTCTGTTTACTTGTATCTTTCTCATCCCTATGTCTCTTCCTCTACCATAGTCTCACTTTCTGACAGCGAAAGAAAAGAAGGGAAGCAATCTGTCCCTTGCATCTCTGGTTCTCTTTCTCTTCTGTAGTGTCTCTGAGACTCTCTCTTTTTAGTCTCAATATCAGTTTATTGTCAGAAAAAGGCCATGACATAATTCTAATTTCAAAAAAAGGTATGGGATGAATGGAAACAACGAATTGAGCGAAGAGAATAAAGGTGTTTCATCCACTTGGCACCTTTGATTGTTTGCCAAAATTCAACCTTTTCTGTCTTTTCCGCAATCCAGCGAAGAAAGAATATAGAGGAAGAAACACTGATCTGACTTGGTCGGACGATAAAGCGGATGGAACGCATTAGGCCATTTCAAAACTCCCTAACCTCCCGTCTTCCGAGCGGTCATCCATCGAAAAGAGAGCCGACCGCTCCGATGAGATTGGGGAGGATGGGAAATTATATGTGTTCCTACTGTTCTATGTTCTTCACAAGGATCAATACATTGTCTGTTTCTCCTTCTTCGTTTGGTTAATCTCTCACCAGATGTCACCATTGACTGTTATTTGAGACTACAAGAAGTGATACCTGTAGTGGCGAGAGAGTACGGAAATATTGGAGGGAGCAGAGAAATCAGAGAAGCACTCTGATCAGATTGTGTAAAGCCGAAAAGTGGAGTTGTAATCATTTGTGTTGATAACCTATGATTGATTACTGTAGTTTCGAAATAGCGACAACTCTAAAAGCCACGATTTGGCACTTTGCCCAACTTTCGTCATTGGCAGAAATGCTGTGTGGTGTTTGTATGTGAGAGGGATCATATTGAGTTCGAGAAATATATTTACTCGCAAGGGAAGGGGATCTTCGTGGTGGTGAGACCTCACTCAGTCAGATCCATTCATTTCTTTTCGCAGTGACACTCTGTGCACAGCATTGGCAGAAGTGGAAATTCTGAACGATATTTGTCAGTCAGAAATATAATGGGAATGAATGTTAATGAAGTGAGGTGGAATGGTTACAAACATTGCATATGCCGCATGAATTTCTTGGTTCGAACCAATTTCAACTAAGTCCTTATCATGGTCCTCAAAAATTGCGTTGTGGCTAGAGAAACCGAAACTTGATAGAAGTCAATCCCTCATGAATACTTGTTTATTTTTTCATGTATTGAAAAACCAAGATCAGCCATTAAAGAAGTCGACGGTGAGAAGAGAGGGAGCGGGGAGGTATGAGTAGGCGTAGAGTATCGATTATCCCGAGAGGAATCTCCCTTCCCTCCTTCTTTAATTTCTCTCTTCAATGATATCGTAGATGGCATCTCTCAGTCCTCTCCATATCTCGCATTCGCCTCGCGAATTCTGCAAAGAGGGTTGTTCTCAAAAGTTTGCGCATTTTTTGAAGCCATGTCCTTGAGCCACGACGACGTTATTTACTAGGGTGTCGCAAATGGGAAATTATTGACAGCCGTCCATTCTTATCCGTCTAATTTCATTCCGAGCTCTTCACTACAATGCGGTGAACAGCGCGATGTAGAGAAGTTAGACGACCAGAAATGGACGGCTGTCAATAATTTCCCATTGGCGATACGATATTATTTACCTTCAATCCGTTGGTCGTGTAGCCGATGGCAATTTTGTTTCTGACGTCCATGAAAGACTGTTGGCATCCGAAACCCTCATGACCGATCAAGAATTTCGTATGAATGATTCCTCAAGGTATCCACACCGCGAATAAGTGCGGCATGTTGAACAAATAGACAATCGGAACCAGGGAATTTGGGTGCGAATGCCAATTTCTCTACAATATCGCGCATTGCAGCCATACAATGAGTATTTATTGTTATTTTTGCCATTCAACTTCTTGATTCTTGTTCCCACATATTATTGTGTAAAAACAACAAGACAGTGAGTGAGAACAAATTGTGATAAATCAGTGAGTCATTTGACGTAAATCCATTTTTTCGACTTTTGGACCATTTTCACCATGAGGTCTTCACCATGAAAAATCGGGAAAATTTTTTTGTCTCGGATCCTCGATTTTGTGTGCGGATATTACAGAGGGCCTCAAGCCAATAAATTTTGCTCGTTGGAGTATGCCCTTATCTGGCCGTGTAAAGGAGATATAACGTAAAAGAATGGACCAATTTGAAAAAAAACAGGATTTTTGGGCATTTTTTCGAGCAAGGATTTTTTTCAGAGGTCAAAAATGGGTGAGTCTTGATCAACTTTTTACGCGCTATCGAATGATATATCATTTGGGCTGTTTTG